>PYXC01001715.1:1982500-1990000 GCA_015244755.2 Tenualosa ilisha | reverse complement strand
CAGGGCAGCACTCGCCTTCGCCACCTTCTTATTGGGTCCTGCTCCGCGGAACTTCTGCCCGTCAACCTCCACCTGCCAATCAGAGTACATCAGTGGGTGGGACCATTAGCAGTGTCAATCAACATCAGCAACTTCATACATACTGTTCGCCCCGCCACAGCCCTGAATTTATATACACTTTCAGAGTCACTTGTTGTAAATAGTAATTGTCCAAGTTACTGTAAAATCAATACTACTCCATAATAAATGGGCTTAATAATAGATGTGCTTGTTTAAAGGGGATAATTGTATAAACATTAGAAGTCCTCAGCATCATTAAAAGCCTGAAAGGCTGACTAACAGACTAATGGGTCACTTACGACTGCCCCCATCCATGAACTCTGTCTAACTGCAAGTCAATGTCTGATACATGGCTTCACAAAGTCTTATCCCTCAGTGTTATATGATTTATTATTTTATTCGATTTATAATTAATGTACTATACTGAATATTATATATATCTAGTACACACACACTATATATATATATATAATATAAAATGTATGTATACATATATATAAAATGTTGTTTTGTCTGCTTTGTGTCTCTGCCATGATTTATTCTAAACATACTACAAGTTTTTAATTGTACTGTGGGCAAACTGATTGATCAACCAATAACCTGATGCAATTAAATGTTTGGTATTTTTTCCAGCGCTGCCCAGTCACCTCTTGGTTGAGTAGGTCAGTACAAGACACTGATCTAATATATATTGATCTAACTGATCCTGATCTAAAAACAGTAATGACTAACATCCTGTACTGGTATGGTATGGTATGGTATGGTATGGTAACTTTATTGTCAATTTTTTCACATGTACAAGACATACAAAGGAATTGAAATTGCATTTCTCACTCCCCTGTGGTGGGGGGAGCAAGGGGTCACTGCGAGTTTGCGCCGCCCAAGTACTGTGACCGATATGACAGCTACACCGTTTCCTGTAACCTCCATAACAAATATGCACTCACATGCTTCTATTTTCAGCCACTGTTTCTTAACTGTGTGTTTCACATGGTTGGCTGTTTATGTGTGTTGGTAGGTATGTTCACATGTGTGTGTGTGTTACCTCCATGTGTGTGTTTTGGTGGGGTGTGTTCACGGGTGTGTATGTGTGTGTTACCTCTATGTGCGTGTTTTGGTGGGTGTGTTCACGTGTGTGTGTTACCTCCATCTGTGTGTTGCGGTAGGTGTGCTCACATGTCTGTGTGTGTGTGTGTGTGTGTGTGTGTTTTGGTGGGGTGTGTTCACGTGTGTGTATGTCTGTGTTACCTCCATGTGTGTATTTTGGTGGGTGTGTTCACATGTGTGTGTTACCTCCATGTGTGTTCAGGTGTGTTGTGTGTGTGTGTGTGTGTTACCTCCGTGTGTGTTCAGGTGTGTTGTGTGTGTGTGTGTGTTACCTCCATGACAAACCGCTTGTCGTGGCTGCCTCCGCTCTCCGAGATGAGCTCGTACTTGAGGCCTCTGCGCTTCTCGTTCAGCTCCATCACTGGGTTCTTGCCACTCGCCGTCAGAATGGGGCCCTGAGTTCTCACCTACACACACACACACACACACACACACACACACACACACACACACACACACACACGCGCACGTGCACACACACGCACACACAAACACCCAGAAAACCACAAGAATACAGACATCAGTATGATAAACAGACATAAACGGTGTGAGAGCTCACTGGCTGAAGCCCACTGGCACAGCTGCAGCTCTACACCACCGTGGCCATTCAGTCACCAACCACACCGTAAACCTGGCTCTCATCTGCAGCAGCTGAGCGTACATAGACAACTGACTACATCAGCGATGCATTAGAGAGCTCTGTATGCATTTGTGTGTGTCTATGTATACACATAACATATGCTGCTTATGTTTACGCTGTTGAAATGTATGTGTAATTGTGTATGTGTTTGTGTGTGTGTATGTGTGTGTGTATGTGTGTGTGTATGTGTACTCCAAGTGTGATGGATCTGTCCTTGGAGCGGGATGTGTATACTCGTGTATATGCATATCTGTGTCCATTTGCTTGCTTGCTTTTGTGTTGTGTGTGTGTGTGTGTGTGTGTGTGTGTGAGTGTGTATGTGTTTGTGTGTGTGTGTTTGTGTGTGTGTGTACCTCCAGCGTATTGGAGCTGTCTGTGGAGTGCGATGTGTTATTGCTTGAGTTGGTGGACGTCTCGCTCTTTCCTTCTCCGTCCGACTTCTCATCTGCACTCATGGAGTCCAGATCCGCATCAAAGCCTGTGGGGTAGCCCATCGCCTGCAGCACCTGAGAGAGAGAGAGAGAGAGAGGGGAGTGACGGAGGGTGTGGGAGAGAGAGAGAGATGGGTTCGAGAGATCTGATCACCAAATCTCGACACATCTTCCCTCAAACAACAAAAGCACTGTGCACGCGCCCGCACACAGACACACACACACACACACACACACACACACACACACACACACACAGGAGTGCAACTTTGGCAGCTACGTTTTTCTGTTAAAACGGTGAAGTTTCTATGCGTTTTGGCCCTGCATCCACACGGCGCCGGCGTTTTGGGTGACCTAAAACAAAGTTTTTTGAAAACGGGTTCCAGAGTGGAAAAATCTGAAAACGCAGTCGTTCTGTTGCTGTGTGGACAAGCAATTAGTGTTGCACAGACAAGAAAACGCAGAGCCAGCACATTAATGCATTCGCAGCCAACACACAGCGTCTTTGACACACACACACACACACACACACACACACACACACACACAGTAGACTGGTCCTGCAGTGGTGTTTTACGGGAAGTAAAGATCAGGTGTAAAGATCAGAGTGTGGTGAGGGAACGGTCATGCGATGAGATGGAGCAGGTGAAAGGTGCAAGATGGGTGCGAATGAAAGTCATGTGACCAGACAAGGCAGGTAAGATGCGCGTGTAGTGGAGCAGTGCTCATATGTGATCAAGTAGAGAAATTGAGGAGTGTGGTGGATTGAAGTGAAACGTCGCAGCGTAGAGTTGCATCCCCAGGATCGTGTCCCCCCACCCCCTGCCCGTCTGACCCACACTGGCATGGATCACAGGCATGGGGCTGATGTGGAGTGCTGCTCTTCTCTCTTCTTCTGTGGTGCGGTGCGGTGCGGAGCGGAGCGGTGCGGCGGGGGAATGGGCCTTTTATGGCAATCCGAGGGGAAAGAGGATTATGCCGGCTCTGTGCTCCAGAGAGCCTCTTTGTTCACAACGACTCTGGGATTACACGGATTTGGCCCTTCTTGCACCCTGGCGGTGCGTGTGTGAGGATATGTGTGTGTGTATATGAGTGCAGTTGTATCTCTCTCTCTCTCTCTCTATCTCTCTATGTGTGTGTGTGTGTATGAATGCACTTGTCTCTCTCTCTCTCTCTCTCTCTCTCTCTCTGTGTGTGTGTGTGTGCGTGTGTGTGTGTTTCAAAGTGCTCCGGGCAGATGTGGATGAGGCAGTATGATTGTCCCATGCCTGGACACACAATACCCCATGCACGCAAACCCCGCGGCCATGAGCCTACTAAAGACTGTTCCGGACACTCAGTACTACTTGTTCTGTGTTTATGCATGGCATGCAGCATGTATTAGAATCCAAGAATTTTGTCATGATTCTGTTTCTAATAAAGAAAAAAAGAAAGAAAGGAAAAACAAAAAAGAAAAGTCATTTCAGCTCGAGGCTGTTTTAGCATTCTGCAGTGATGTAGCAAATGTCTACCATACAGACGTGACCAACAATCACGACGCTGAAGGTGCTGTAGTTTGATTTTTGTTGTTTTGTTTTGTTCTTGTCATTGAGCAAAAGATTCTCTGTTTCAGGCAGCATTAAACAGAGGTCCGCTGCAGTTGTAAAGGTGGGGGCCCATAAAGATGTGCATTTCCCTTTAGGCAGAGAGCGAGGCAGGCAGGGCTGTCACACTGAGCACTTCTCTGATTTATTTTAATGCTCCGCACTGGCTGGGCTACACAGGGGGAAGTGCACTCTGTCTCTACAAAGACAAAGTCCACAAGGCTGGCGACGTGCCGCCTCGGCTCCAAGACACACACACACAAGGCTTTGCTCCCACACTCCCATCACGCAAACACACAACACAACAACTCCCTCAGACACATGAGTAAACTGAGTAAATTTCTCTCTCCCATTCACTCACACACACACACACACACACACACACACACAGACAAACACACACATACATCCCTACTGTCCTGACCGCTATTTCCCACTGGTGCGATCCAAGGCAATATAAAGCCTGCCTGGTTGCCCAACACGCTAGCGTGAGCAGGCTTTGGTCATCAGCAGCTGTGTTCACAGCTCTGTTCTGACACAGTCAGCACTCTGCTCACCAAACCTCCCAGCAGTCCCAGCTCTGGCCTTTAATTGGGCTCTGGGCAGCATCCAGGACTACGCAGCAATAGTAACCAATGGCAGCTCTACTCCTGCACTAAGCAGCGCAGAACAACCCAATGCAACAACAGCAGCTTCCTGCCGCAACAACTTCAATAAACAAAGAGGGGCTTGCTGTCTCTAACCAGTGGTGGCAGTGTGCTTTCAGTGTACAACTCCACACATCCACTGTACTATATTGGTTTTTAAAACAAGAACAACACCCCACTGTTTGTTAAATAGTAATAGCTTATTAATAGCAATCTTAGTTACAATGTAATAAAGAAGTTGTAATAATATGTCAACAACACATCATTAAATGGACCGTTGAATGAGCAGGTAGGAAACCATGAAACAGACAGGAAGACAGGTAATATTGAGGACGGACACACTACTAGACATCCACGTATACACACTGATAGCCATGTTCTCACACATAGTATTACTCACCTTTACGGCCACGTGCAGCTTGGCGGTCTTCTTTGAGGAGCCAGAGGCCTCATAAACGGTGCCGTCCACGTCCACAGACATGGTGAAGACGGGCGCGTGCACAGGCCCTGACTGGGACAGCAGCTTGTACTGCAGGCCTGGCCGGATCTGGTTCAGTCGCATCAGCGCGTTCATTGGTTGGTTCGAGTCTATTGCTTTACTGTCGAGAACTACAGGTGGGACCAAGACAAAAAAAGACATGGCGGAGAGAGAAGGTAAGGGGGTAGGAATTTCATTTCTTAAGCCATGATTAAAAACAAGACGTGAATAAATTACAATTTTTTTCCCATTAAAAGCTTCTAAATTGAAGTGCGAGAAACCTAAAAAGGATGCTGAGGACCATGCACCCTCCTCTAGCTCAATATTATTGTGCAAGTTTCTCAGGGCCCTAAGGCTCTAACACACACACACACACACACACACACACACACTCATTCTTTCTCTCCATCTCGCACACGCAAACATGCACACTTCTTCTCCCGTCTCTCTCCCAAACACAAACACACACACACACACACACACACACACACACACACATTCTCTCACTCTTCATCTCTCTCCATCTCGCACATGCAAGCACGTACACTTCGTCTCCCTCTCAGACACTCTCACTCACACACACACACAACACACACACACACACACACACATATATATATATATATACACACTTCTTCCTCCCTCCCTCTCTCTCTCACACACATTATCAGCCTACTCTAACCGCAGCACTGTTTCCTGGGTCAGCCTGTGCTGGCCTCCTCCATCACCCAGACTAATTATCCCGATGGCGCTCCACTGAGCCCGAGCCCGAGCCATTCCTTTTTCTTGCGGCAGCAGCGCCGGACGGTCGACAGGGGCGAATGGACGGCTCGAGGACGGCCCCGCAGACTAGCGAGAGAAATGGGGAATCGATGCCATTGATTTCCCCACGGCTATGAGCCTCCAGGAGAGAGAGACAGAGGGAGAGAGGAGGAGAGAGAGAGAGAGAGAGAGAGAAAAGGCAGGAGAGGAAGATGGATACAAAGGACAGGGAAAAGGAATAGAAAGAGGAGAGGGGGAGATAGAGAATGAAGAGAGAGAAGAAGAGATAAGACAAGGAAGAGGGAAAAGCAGACATATAGGGCAGAAGTGAGGGAGGGGAAAAAGAGGAGAGAGGGCATCTCATATATTAATACTGTAGCAGATGGAAACAATAGGAGAGAGGGAGGGAGAGAGGGATGGATGGAGGGATGAATCGATGGAGGCAGAGAGGAAGAGAGAGAATACCAGAGATCTGAATGGGACACAAAGTCAAACAAGCAGAAAAAAAGGACAAATGAAAAGTGGGTGAAGAGCAAAAAAGAAGGACAATGTGAGACAAGAATGATAAAGCGAGAGAGAGCAAGAAAGTGAGACAGGGGAAGAAGAGAGAGAAAAGTGGAGTGGAGAAAGAAAAGGAGAAAAGGAAGAAAGAAGGGGAGGGAAAAGAAATGAGGCAGCTTTGCCCCACAAACACACACACACACACAGCAAGTTCAGACATGAGCGAGAGAAGGAGAGAGGGAGAGAAGGAGAGAAGGAGAGAAGGAGAGGGAGAGGGAGAGGGAGGAAGACAGACAGAGAAAGAGACACAGAGAGAGAGAGAGAGAGAGAGATAGATGAATACCTGCACTCTGGCTGTGTAAAACCGCTTAAGGAAATGAGCTCTAGTTCAGCCAGGACAAACATTTCCCCTGTCCACTAGACAGACAGGGAGACAGGGGGACAGACAGACTGGGGCAGAGGCATCTGGGAGTCTGGGTAGAGAGTTGACTCCAATCAGCCCGGGTCAGATCAGCGGGCTGATCATGTGACACAGGGGACAGATCACATGACTGACAAGAGAGGCAGCGACTGACCTTTTCTCAGATTGCGTTTCATCTTCTTGATGAGGTCTTTGTCATCCATCATGCCATCCTCGTATGGTCTCTTCAATCCCAGGCCTACACAGACACACACACACGTGTCAGATCGTGTCTTCATACAAAATGTATGTGCTGTCACTTCTTCTTCTTCTTTGCATATAAATGGCAGCTTCCCTCCCTCTCTCCATCTCTCTCATACACACACACACACACACACACACACACACACACCTTCTTTATCTGACCAAGGGTACTTCTGTGAAGGTTTACTTGAGGGGAGTGGATCCATTTCCAACACCTTGTAGATCTGCCCAAATGCCATAAGCCTCAGGGATTGCTGTAAAACACACACACAATATAGGTCTGTTAGACATATGGCAAAAGGTAGTGGCAACAGTGGTCTCCTCTTTGTCCCACAGTGCATTCCAAATTCTACTCCCCAACTCACTCAAATCACACAGAGACCAGATGGTCCTCTATGTCCATTTCTTATGTTTTTTTACAAACATACAACCTTTATTCATGCAACTACCGCTGCATGTGTACTGTATGTGTATATTGAAACGATCCAGAGCAGATCAGAGAGATGTGAACAGAGATTAGCCCAGCAAATAGACAATCAAGGGCCAGCTCCATTGGAAGCTCTTCAAAGAATAACCCGAAAGGATTGCTATTAAAAAACCCTCATAAACCTGCCCTAAAAACTACAG
>PYXC01001715.1:1975000-1977500 GCA_015244755.2 Tenualosa ilisha | reverse complement strand
GCCTGATTATGTTCTACGATTCACACACACACACACACACACACACACTATACTACCACACAGACACCCAAAAGTAGCAGTTGTACTGAAATACAGATGCAAGCACGCAACAATTTTCTGAAATGAGCTCTCTCTCTACACACACACACACACACACACACTATACTACCACACAGACACCCAAAAGTAGCAGTTGTACTGAAATACAGATGCAAGCACGCAACAATTTTCTGAAATGAGCTCTCTACACACACACACACACACACCACACACACACACACAGCATTTGTTCTGTGTGATCACTGCTTTCAATTCTCATCACATCCGCAACAGCAGCGGATACGGGGGAAAAATGTAATGAATAAAATAAATAAAGTGAAATAAACCCCTCCCTGCTCTTCAAAACAGCATTAGCAAAAACCCAATATCAGTGCCAGTCAGCCAGATGAAATATTAATTTCTGCTCCACACAGAATTAATTAATTATGACTGCATTAAAGTTAAGTGGGAGCAGGAGAGAGAGAGAGAGGGAAAGAGAGAGAGGGAGACAGAGAGGAAGGCATGGAAGGGAAGAGAGTGAATGAGAGCAAAGAGGAGAGGAGAGGAGAGGAGAGCAATAGATTTGGACTGAGGAGGATTGGAAGAGTGGAGCATCCATTTGCTGGCGGTGTGGAGGGAGAGAGAGAGGGAGAGGGAGATAGAGACAGAGTCAGGACAGAATCTAATTCAGACAAATGAAAAGTACAGATGTCCATAAGCTAGCCTTTATTTCCTTTCCCACCTCCCTTGTCATCCATTCACTTACTTGTTTGTTTGTCTGCTAGTGAGTGTGGAGGAGTTGGGGAGGCAGGGGGGATTATAGGACTGGGTTGTGTACATGTTCCAGTCATTGCGTGTGTTTGTGTGTGTGTGTGTTTGTGTGTGTGTGTGTGTGTGTGTGTGTTGGGGAGCGTGTGGGATTATAGGGTTGTGTATGTGTATGCATCTTTTTTATTCATTACAATTCCTACTTCTGTGTGTGTGTGTGTGCGTGTGTGTGTGTGTGTAGAGAGAGAGCTCATTTCAGAAAACTGTTGTGTGCATGCATCTGTATTACAGTACAACTGCTACTTTTGGTATCAGTGTAGTAGTATAGTATAGTGCTTGTGTGTGTGTGTGTGTGTGTGTGTGTTTGGCAGCTCCAGTCAGCTATTCCCTGTCTGTCTGTAATATCCCCCTCTGGCCGGCGGCCCCATGCCTCACTGGGCTCGCTCTGTTACACGCAGCTTGTTAGTTTGCCTATAAAAGGAGGGATTAGGCCCTCACAGCTGAGTCACTTTCACAAGAGAGGCCGACCACAACACACACACACACACACACACACACACCACACACACTAGTGTCGTAGTACTCGAGTCCGGTCTTGGACTCGAGTCCAGTCTCGAGACCCTTTTTTGCGTTCTCGGTCGCGTCTCAGACTTGACTCTTCAAAGACTCGGGCTTGACTCAGTCTCAGCCCACAGTGGGAGAAGAAGGACTCATAGTTTCAGAGCGAGTCCTCAAGACCAACAGTTTCTTTATTTTTTTGATGATCAAATATCCAATTATCCATCATTACAAATACAGACCTAAATAATTGTGCCGTATAACATGATCTGCATCCCATGGTGTAGTTGTGAACATAATTTAAATGGACTTAAGAAGGAATAAAATTTTAAAGGATACTGAATATTATATTCTAGTGTATTATCACAATTTTTAAATTGGAATGTTGTTGAGTAGCCTACTAATCTAGACATACCACTAGCAAATTTGAATTTGCTCTGCAGGTCCTAACTATAATTCAAAGTCAGGGTGGTCTTAACATGTTGATGGCAGAGCAGCGCTGTTGAAGCGGTTTTGAATAGCTATCCAATAAAGTACAGAGACATTTTGATATGCATCCCTTGTTGCCGCCTCTTGGATTGGATTTGGTCTCAGTTAGGTCTTGGTCTTGATCCTTCAAAGACTCTGTCTTGACTCGGGCTCGACATAAGCGCTCTCGTACCCATCACTAACACACACACCATCTGAATGTGGGCACAGCCCACACACACGGTATGAACTTTGCTACCCCCCTACCCAGTGCCGACACAGAACAGACATGGAGGACATGGAGGATCTGTACATGGGGGTACAGATCAAGGTGTCAGGGTCTACTGAGAGATTCAATTAACACACTTTCATTCATTCACGTGTTCACTTCACTTCATGTTACCTTGAAGACGCACTTGAGTGATGCTGTGACTTGACTTGATGCTGTGTTACGATCTAACCAGTGTCATGTTTCTAGGCAAAACAGGCTGGTCAATATCAGAGGGAACATGTCATAGCCACAACACTCTGGAGCACTGCAAGGGTTGCACTGCATGACGTGGCGTGGCGTGTGTGTGTGTGTGTGTGTGTGGAATAAGCAAGTGCACGTACCAGGCAGCAGGATTCCGGAAGCGAGGCATTCCATGACCCGTCGCAGAGCCTCTCC
>PYXC01001715.1:1957500-1970000 GCA_015244755.2 Tenualosa ilisha | reverse complement strand
TGTGTGTGTTTGTGTGTGTGACTGTCTGTGCAGACAACCAAAGGAAAATAAAAAAACCCTAAGTATAAGTGTGTAATTGTAGATCTGCTAACCAGCACACAAGTGTGATATACAGCATGCCTCCCACATGCATTTGAGATTATATTTATCTCAGTGTGGTTAAGCACATGCATAAAAAATATCATTTTTTAAAAATGTATGCAAATATATTTCTGTACTTTTATTTATGCATGACCCCCTCAAACAACAATCTGAGGAAGAACTGAAGGAGAGGCAGAGCTGTCACTGTTTATGTGTGTGTGTGTGTGTGTGTGTGTGTGTGTGTTTGCATGTTAAACGGCTAGAGGGAAGAAATATGGTTGGTGTTTACACATCAAAGCCCTCAGCTTGTCCATCCCAATGGAGAAGCACTCACAGCGCAGCACTACTCTCTCTCCCTCTCTGTGCATCCCACATACACACACATGCACGCGTACACATGCACGCGCGCGCACACACACACACACAAGCACACACACACGGAACTTTTTTGGTTGTTAATGTATACATCCAACATCCAGCCATTCTATCCATCAGTCTTACATAAGCTTTTTGTACAGGCTAATTTCTTACTCACACACACACACACACACACACACTTTTAACTATTCTTGAGTAAATTAGACATAAACATGTCTGCATTCTCCCTCTCTCTCTCTCACACACACAAAGACACAGACACACACACAGACAGAGAAACACACACATAAACATACTGGGGATAGGCATTTTGGCAGATTTAGGTAAAATATGAAACCTGAAATCATCTTAAATGTTGGCACTCGTGACATTACACGCACACACACACACACACACACACACACACACACACACACATACAAATAGCTGTACCTGTGTCTGTCTCTGGTGTGTCTGGTGTGTCTGTGAGGCTGTCCTCTCTCATCCGCGGGGACGTGAGTGTGACCTTCAGCGTGAGTTTGGGCTCTCCTGTGCTCTGAACCAAAATGGCCGCCTCGGGAACGCAGCACTGTACCTCGTACTTCTCTTCCGTCAGCTTCTGCAGAGGGGGGTCACAGGGTCAAAGGTCATGGTCAGAGGCCGGCTTCACCACTACACCCTGCTCCTCCCTAAAGCAAATAGAATATGGGGGCCACCTGCTGCATTCAATCTTAATTCATCAACCATCAACACTTCCTTAGAGTCCCTGCGCACACACATGCGTAAGCACAAGCACACACAAGTGTATATACACACAGACACACACACACACACACAAACACACACACAGACACATTTCCAAAGCAGATTAAGAATGAAAGAGGCGTGGCGGTGGCAGCCGATTTAAACTAATTGTGTTTGATGTGTGTAGGGGGCTGAACACAAGTGCTGACCATAATCCATTCCATTAATTCCCTGCCACACAATTACCAAGTGCGGCTGCGGCCCACATACAAAACCAGGAGAATATATTACACCACCCTGACACACACACACACACACACACACACCACACACCACCACACACAACACACACACACACACACAGAAACAGCTAGCAATGATAGACAGATACATTTTCAGTCTGTCTCAAGGCCATTAAAGGCGGCAACAAAGTGGCCACGAGTTAGCCGATGTTCATGTCAAACACACACACACACACACACACACACACACACACACACACACACACACACACACACTTCTTTCTGTTGTTGAAGAGCACCACTGCTTCACACGGAGAGCCACTGCTTTTGCAATCAGCTGAAGAAAGAGGCTGTTGATTGGGCCACCTGAGCCATCACTTCCTGCTCTTGATCTCTGAGTGGGACATTTCTGTCATGGACAAGAAGGGTCTCTTTGAGTCTGTAGGTGAGTGTGTGTGCGTGTGTGTGTGTGTGTGTGTGTGTGTGTGTGTGTGTGTGTCTGCATCTGAGCAATATGCAGGTAATTTTTTTCTATAAATTCAAATTTTTGAAAAACCTGATCGATGCAAAACTGATGTGTGAAATGTGTTGATCTAACCGTTTTAGGTGAATGTGTGTTTTTATTAAGTGTTAAGTTTAGGTTAATATGTTTTTAGTTGGAGCCATTTTTGTGCACTGTTCACTGTGTCAATATTACCAACAATATGTGTTTTGTCAGTTATCGTACTCATGGTTTTGATAATCTGATCACTGTAAAACATGGCTTTTGAGCTTGCCATTATGTTCTGCAATCTCTTTCAGTCAAATACAAGGCAAGAAGTAAAAACTGGTGCCATATTTCTTAAAATCTGTGCAAACAAGCATTTGGTCCTCTTTCAAATATTCATATTCATGTTCATATATATATTTTTTTTTTCACGTTAATATTCAAATTCATATTTTGTTTCCAGTGTAAATTTTTGCTTCCTTCAGAAGTTTTCAATCATCTCCCCAAATATGGAAAAAATATTGATAAGTTTCTATACTGTTTCTATCGCATATCAAAAACATGGGAATTCAATCTGAATCAGACTGATTAAATTGCTGGCTAAACTTGCGAACTGAATCAAATGGAGGCATCTGTGCCAACGTGTGTGTGTGTGTGTGTGTGCGCGCATGAAAAAACCCCCCAGCAATCTTTGTTTTCAAAAGTTTCCAAAAACCATTGCGTGAGATCACATCCAGCTTAGATCATCAGGAGTATGTGGACGTCCGGTGACGGAGGGCATACAGACGGGTCTACGGATACCTAAAGATACTGTGACTTGACTTCACTACCATTTATAGAGACATGTGAGAGCCTGGAAGGAAGTGTTGAGAGGGAAAACTATGTGCATATTCAATGGATTTCTGATCTGCATCTGTGCAAGGCTCCACTAGGACGGGCTCCCTTTTTAGACAAGGAAGGAGCGTGGGAGTTTCTGTATGGCCCATGTATACATGGGCAAGTGTAAAAAGGGTGTGAGGGCACTTGAGTGTGTATGTGTGTGTGTGTGTGGTGTGTGTGTGTGTGTGTGTGTGTGTGTGTGTGTGTGTGTGTGTGTCAGCATGTGTGTGAGCGTATGCAAGCGTGTGACCATGTGTTTGTGTGTGAGAAAAGAAGAGAAATAGAACAAGAGACAGAGAGATGTGAGAGTGTATGTGAATAAGTGTGTTAGTTTGAGAAACTGTGTCTGCTAAGAGAGACAGACAGAGAAGGAAAGAAGAAGGAGGAGTGTGTGTGTGTGTGTGGGGTTGGGAACAGAGACTCTGGTCCTGTCTAACTAATTGGGAGTCCTGCTGTCTGGTGGGCCTATATTAATTACAGCTGCGATTATAAATAGTACCGCCTCCTGCTGCTGCATGTTGCTGGCCCTTTTTCTGGCAAAAGTCTGCACACATACGCACACGCACACATACGCACGCACGCACGCGCACACACACACACACACACACACACACACACACACACACACACACACACACACACACACACCACACCACTCTCAAAGAGTACCAAGCACTTCTAGTTGTCGGGAGAAAAAGAGCTGAATGCTTGAGCCACTTTCTCGAATTACGATATTCCATCCAAGAAAGCAATTATGCTGATATGCCGGGCTAAGAGCCTGGCACGGCCCACTGCCACATATGATAAGAGCCCGCTGAACAGCATGTTTTCATCTCCCACACCCGGGGCTGTGTGTGTGTGTGTGTGTATTTGTGTGTGTGCGCGCGCATGTTTGTGTCTGTCTAAGGGAAGGCATCTGGATGCAATGTAATGCCTTCAGCCATGTCCAAACGCCCTCTTATAAAGTGATGGAAAATTCTAGACGTTTTATAATATAGGAAGAAGAAGAAAAAAATGAACCATTTTTATGGTTGGTGAGTTAATCTGAGAGTGGTCATGAATGTTTTATGAAAACATTGTGCACATAGACATTATATTGTCACTCTAGTTTTTATTGCTGCTTTGCTCATTCATTCAGGTTCTCTCTCTAATGCTGAAGGACTTCACACCAAACACTAAACGTGTGAACCAACACACCAGATGACATTTCCAGAAGTGACTGTATTACATTTCCAGATTTCAGACAGGGACACATCTGACACTCCAACAGAGATGTGTGGGTTGGAGACAGTATGGAGGGTATCTCAGAGAAGTTAAGGGCGCATATGGGTAGCATCTGCAATCCATGTGTGAGATATGACAGGCATTTGACACAAGCACTATACAGAGAAATGTGTAGGCTGTAGGGTTTACATGAGAATGTCATCTACATAGTCAGGGCTGTCAGGCTCTTCAAGTGATGGTAACGGGGAGTTTCCGGGAAGTATGGGGTAGCTTGTGAGGGGGTCCGTGTCAGTGTGTGAGTTTGGAGAGTATGGAGGTCCTGAGGTCTTGTCGGTTGAAGCTACTGGTCTTGCCATAAACGCACATTTACTGGCTCATTCGAAATCACCGGAGAGGAAGTGTCTGAGTCTATTCAGGTGTTTCGGTATTTAAGCGTGGACTGGGGAACAGGTAGGTGCTGGAGTGCGTTCTTGTTCTCACCTGGATCTGGAGAGGCAGGTTGTCGGAGACGGTGCGCAGCAGCGTCTCGGTGGGCTTCTCCTTACACATGAGCACGAGCTCCAGGTCCATGTCGTCCTTGATGAGGAGGCCCTTGGCCACCAGGCCAATCCGGATCACCCCGCACAGAATCCCACCACCAACACCTGGCTCCCTGTACAGGCACAGGCAGATTTTGGGAGGAACCCACATTTAACCCCGCACAGATTCATCATAAATTACACTGCCTTAATCCCAATGGAACTAAGCAACCAAGTGGACCCAATGGAACCTTACAAACCAAGTGTGACACAAAATGTCTTAATGTGTCATTCCGTTCAACTGAATTGTTCTGTGCTGCCGTCACCTCAATACCACCTGCTCTGTTGGTGATGATGCAGAGAACAATGTTGCTTGGTAACCACATAACATACATTTCCCTTCTGATAACTAATATGCTTCAAAAAAATGAATGCATCAGTAGGAATGCACCCAGCAAACAATACTCAAAAACACTGTCCAGCAACATTGCTCAGAAAGGTGCTCTGTGGATCGTCAGTTTGAAGGGTTTTGTCTGTGACAATTTGAGACAGAGGAGTATATGGGCAGCAACCTGCTCCTCACAAAAGCTTAGAACAGCAAAAAGGTGGAACAGAAACAAAAAGAAGCACCGACCCAGAACAATTCACAATCCTCTCCAGAGTCTGCTACAAGAAAGGAGGTGATGTACTGTACAAATGGGTTGCCATAATGATAATGGCAAACTGATACTCATCAAGGCTACTTAACGTCAATGCAGAGTGGAGCAGGTGTAGGTGTTTACGCTGCAGTGGTAAAGCTTCATCAAAATGGATGACACAGAAAGCACTGACTCACAACATTGCACTCTACTGTTCCCTAAGAATGGGACAGCATTCCCAAAAAATCTCTGGACTCTGCTGTACATTCAATGAGATTTTGTGCTGTTGCTGTTGCTTTCTGAGAGAGTATAAATGAAAAGCTACTTCACAATGCCATTTGAGTTGTTCCTCTGAGGCTGGGTCCCTGTACAGAGATTTGACCTAATCCCAAATCTAATTTGATTTTACTGGAAGGTCTTAATCTAAACTTTAACTTAATCTAAAATTCACCGCAGACCCTTGGTAATCGAGGACTCGGAACACTGGGGACCAGTATAAAAAAAATGTAATCCCCACTTTTTATTTGATTTTATTTTTGTGAACATAATCCAACACGCAATTCTACCCGAGACTTAAAAATACACTACAAATCTTCTGTTGATTAATACTTGAATGACATGGCAAAGCAATAAGGCATTACACAGGTCCACATGTCCAGTATCATATATGGCCTTATGTGGGCACTGCAGGTCCACTGGCCCATTTAATGAGGCCTTTTGGCCATCCAGGCCAGACCGCATGCCTGCATACGGGGCGATGGTGGCGCAGGTGGTAGAGGTGCCGTTCGACAACCAGAGGGTTGCAGGTTTGAACCCCACTCTGGCTGACCACATCAAAGTGTCCTTGAGCGAGATACTGAACCCCAAATTGCTCCCGGTGGCAGGTTAGCACCTTGCATGGCAGCCTCCGCCACCGGTGTGTGAATGCAAGTGTGTGCGTGGGTGAATGTGAGGCTTACTCTGTAAAGCGCTTTGAGTACTCATAGGAGTAGAAAAGCGCCATAGAAATGCAGTCCATTTACCATTTACTGCATGTCGTGCAGCGACTACTCGTTTTTTAACTCTAGTTGTGTTTTTTGGTAGTGGATGAGGGTCATTTTTCTACTCCACACTATATGCAAAATTACTATTTAAAAAAACACTCAAAGTCTGTATAATAAAACCTACTGTTTAGCCTACATCAACATGGTCAAACATGGAAAAATATGTAGATAGATACAAATATTGAGATAAAGAAAATAACTATAATTATACAGATTTTTTGTCATTTTACAATAACGGGGCTTACAAGGATAACAGTGCTGGCCAAGCCAAGTTGAGTGTCATGAATTACAGCACACTACAGGCACTTAGAGTGCTTTAGTGATGTAATACCCATACTGCTATTGTTGTATACTGTGTGACGTCTGTGCAGCAGCGCTTAGCTATGTAGCACTAACATTTAATGATAAATGATGTCATACAGCTTTTTATAATACGGTTAAGCCCAATGTGACATTCAGGGCTTTGAGCTATAAGCAGACTGTATCCCTTGAGCATTTGTGTAGCAGGCTGTATTGTTAGCACTCGCTTTCAGGTCCTTGCTGTTGCCTTTTTACATCCTCAGACTGCCTGCAATTTATCTTACACTTGTACCCTGTCAAGGGCGGCGAGATTAAACTTGGCGGCAGTACACGAAGAGAAGTCTTTTTCAATGGCCTCGTGTCTCCTTTCTACGCTGCCTCCATTTACATTTATTCATTACCAGACACTTTTATCCACAACCATTTATGCTAAAACTGAGCCTTTTAGAAGGATGCTTGGTTCGTGGTGGCCCTCATTCCAATAGTGGGCAAAGAGCATATTCTATCAACAAATACAGTCTGCACACATGAACTACAGCCATCACATGGTATATGACAGTTGTCAATTAACTTTGCATAGATGAGAAATCAGCTTTAGCTGCATTTTATCATTTGCATCTAACCCTTTTTGTTGTGCACTGTTCAAATGAGGTGTCTTGGTATTAAACCCCTGACACTAATAATTAATACCATCCTCTACCGTTTAGGGGATCTTTAAGTATCTTCCTCAAAGAACACAGACAAACACAGACACAAACAAACAATAATCAATAAATCATCCAGAAGGAGGGACTGACTTGGTGCTGCCTTCAGCTGATTCGTCAGTGCTGGCATCGGTGTTGGCGTCTGTGTTGTCGTCCTGACTGCTGGCGGCCTGTGATTGGTTGGTCTGGTCCATCCAATCGGAGACATGCTTGAGGGCGCACTCCACAGTGGAGACCAGGGTCTGCACGGCCTCCAGTTCTTCTGAAGAAGGGTAGATGGTGGAGTGCTTGGCCATGACGTGGCGGTCATCATTCCCAAACGACCGGATGGACCTCTGTTACACACACACGTACACACACACACACACAAAGAGAACAGAGAAAGACAAATCAATTCAGAAGCACTTGTGCTGAACATCAACTGTGTGCTAAACATTCACTTGGGAAGCCTGGATCCCCAAACGGACATTACGGCCAATCTGGTCCTCATACTAAGGCTGAAACACACACACACACATTCCAAAGACATCCAAGAGTGTGTGTGGATGCTCTGCTGTCTGGTGCAGCGTGTCAGGGCCAAAGGGGTCACAGTGGGGAGAGGGGCCATGTGGGAGCATTAGAGTTTAATCAATCACACTCACCTTCACCTCGACGTGAAGGCAAAACAAATACGAGCTTGGGCACAGAAGACGCATGTACACGCGCACGCACACACACACACACGCACACGCACACGCACACCACCTGCTACTACAAATGCAAGGCTACAGCTTTCTGCCCTACTAGGAGAATTTTAATTCCATTACCAACCCCTCCCCTTGCTCCCCCCAAACTCAATAATGTGTCTGTGAGTGCCCACACTCACTCGCTCACACTAACACTCCGTCTCTTTCTCTCTCTCTCTCACACACACACACACACACACACACACACACACACAACACACACACACACACACACGCTCAAACGTTCAGACACTCCCGCCTACAAAACCCGTAATTTTCCTCTGACACCAATCTGACCTATTACTGTGGAGATCAAAAGGATGCATGAAGCATTAACCTATCCATCTGCCCCTCTGTTACTGCAGTGAGTGTGAGTTTTTCTGTGTGTGTGTGTGTGTGTGTGTGTGTGTGTGTGTGTGTCTGGAGACAGAGGGAATGAGGGAGGAAGAGAGAGAAAGTCAGACAATAAACAGGGGCAGTGATATCAGTTTTATGGGAAGGAATCCATTTCCACTTGGTGACAGCCTCCAATTCTCCAGACCTCCTGCACCCCCCGCCCCCCTTCAATCATGTCCTCACCGCCGCTTCCTCTAAGCGGAATTCACCTGCCGTACCACCCCCTCCTCCCCTTCGCCCACACGGACTAGCGCCCTCAATCACGTCTCCCTGACAACAAACCCCCCAACCCCATCGAACACATGCTCCCATCACCCTCTCACGATCCCCCTCTCTTTCCCTATGCCCCAGTGTCTTCTTCAAGTTCTTCATTTTTTCACTATCCCTTCTTCAATTGTTCTTCACTTGGCTTCTGACAATGATCATCCAGCCTTTTAGTGGTGTTTTTCATGACTTTCCCTTGTTCTTTATTTCTCTCTCTCTCTCTCTCTCTCTCTCTCTCTCTCTCTCTCTCTCTCTCTCTCACAACACACACACACACACACACACACACTCTTATATATTTTATTTTGGCATTTTATCTTGATTAGAGGGGCTTTATTTTTTCCAAAAATACCCATGTTCTTGCTTTTATTTTCTGACCCTCCTCATTTATTACAATCTCACAGAAAAGGAGTGTCTGAAAACAGCAGGCAGACAGGTATGGTCTTTTTTTTTTTTTAAGATTTCTTCTGGGGACAAACACCCAGGGACAACAAATATGACCAGCTATTGCAAACCAAGCCATTTCACTTCATGCGGATTCCAACAAATACCTTCTGCTGATAACCCTAATAGCACACATGCACACACACACACACACAGACAGCTGTCGTCATCAGCCTCTCTCAATGCAGCAGTGATATCCAGACCCGATAGTCATAATGCTACCCTATATCTCTCCCATCACCTAGTCCCTCTCCTATATCAGGTGGCCTGTAAAACTGTCCCCATCTCCGCTTCCATCCCTCCCCTGTCTCTCATGCTGCAGTCCCGGAGGTGGTGCCGTGACCTTTCGGGGGGCTGCTTTCATCAATCTCCCAGCTGGCCACTGTAGCATTAAGTATCCCGGTCCATCCAGCAGGAAGGGTCTCGAATTTATTCATTTCCATCTTAATCCTGGCCCGTGACATTTTCACACAGCTTGGGTGGCAGCAGGGGCAGGAAACAAGCCTGAGGAATGGGCTTTTTTCCTCCTTATTTTCCTTTTTTTCTCTTTTCAACAAGAGCAATTTCGGCAGCTCACCTGAGCTGGGTACGTGTGTGTGTGTATGTGTGTGTGTGTGTGTGCGTGTGTGTGTGTGTGTGTGTGTGTGTGTGTGTGTGTGGGGGGGGCGTTCTAGCTGACAAGGCAGCTCTGGCATTACTTCTATGGATTTATTGAGTGAAGACAATGGATACACAGGGTTTGTTTTTAATCCCCAATGACTGTTATTACGACTTTCCCTTTCCAAACTGTATAACAAACAAAAATCTTTTTTTTTTCCCCCATCAAATGACATACCACCTGTTGCAGCTACAGTAAAGTGAATGGATGTGCGCAAGCATGCATGCACGCACACGCACACACGCACACACACCACACACAGACACACACACAGAGACAGACAGACAGACAGAGACAGACAGACAGACAAGTAATCTGTGAACTCACAGTTCCCCCAACCCCGACTCATCCCGTTACACTGACGCAATTGTTTCAGGATTACTGTCGAGCAGTGAAGACAGAAGAGGAAGAAGAAGTACTAGCAGCAGCAGCAGTAGAAGAAGAAGTGTGAGTGTGTGTGTGTGTGTGTAGCAGTAACTGGCTTCCCGGCCCATATTTAACAGGCAAGAGCGTAAAGTTTATGGGCCGTTCCTAATGGGAGCCCGTGTGGCGCCGTAAAACACACGGAGAGATGCGTAAAGGAGTGTAGAACAGAGGAGGAGGAGGCTCAGAGAAACCACACGCTGAATACTAATGATGGCTTTTAATAAAATCACAGAGAGGGGGATGGATGCACGCATAGAGGGGGGGTTGAGGAGGGAGAGAGAGAGAGAGAGAGAGAGAGAGAGAGAGAGGCTACTCCACTCAATCTCTCTTATTAGAAAGAAAGGGCAACAGAGATGGAGAGGGTGTGAGCCAAAAAGAGGCAGGGAAGAGGGCGAGCAATCCAAAGATAGAGACACGGGGCAAAGGGAATCTGGAGGAGGGGGGCTTAGAGAAAGAGGGGCAGATTGAGTGTCACCATGAAAAAGAGAGAAACCGTAAAAGATGGATGCACGGATGGATGGAGCCTGTGAGTGAGAGAGAGAGAGAGAAGAATGTATATGTATGTGTGTGTTAGTGAGAGAGAGTGAAAGGAGAATGTGTGTGCTTGTGTAAAGCAGCATCGGGTAAATAAGTGCTCAGGGCTGCAGACAGGGGAGACACTGCCACACAATCCCTCAGCAGGGGTCTAATGACTAAATGGGATGGCCAGTGCACATCTAAGGCCGAGACTACACTGGAGTCCAGGCGCGCGCGCACACACACACACACACACACACACACACACACACACACACACACACACACACACACACACACACACACACACACACACACACACACACACACACACACACACACACACTTTCTTTCATTCCATCCACATGTAGAGGCCCATCTAAGTTGTCCTCATAAAGGAGCAGCTGAGAAACAGCACAGCTGTAAAGAGGCAGTGAGAAGCAGAGGAGAGAGAGAGAGCCCAACACAGACCTGCCTCACATGGTAAATATTTTAATCAGTCAGTGGAGAGAAAGCGAGAGAGAGAGAAAGAGAGAGAGAGAGACAGAGAGAGAGACAGAGAGGGAAAGGAGTGAGAGGCCAACACAGACCTGCCCCACATAGTAAATATTTTAATCAGTCAGTGGAGAGAGGGTGAGAGAAAGAGAAAGAGAGGAGAGAGAGAGAGAGGCCCAACACAGACCTGCCTCACACAGTAACTATTTTAATCAGTCAGTGGAGAGAGAGAGAGAAAGAGAGAGAGAGAGAGAGAGAGGGAGAAAGGGTGTTTTGTATTCTCCGTCTCTCTTTCTGTATTCTTTCGCTCTTCTCCATGGTATGTTACAAATAATGTTTCGTTTTACTGTTCTTTGGCAACACTACGCAGACAAATCAAATCATGCTCGGAAAGAAGCTTTGAAGTGAATTTGAAATTGATTTGAAATTGAGCGTGCAAGAACTTTAATTGGGACAAAGATGCCAAGTGGATGGATGCCCCAACAGAGCCCTCAACTGATCAGACCAAATGTCTGTCCATACAGACTCTGTTAAACATGCCATTCATTCTGTCAAATTCTTCGATCAGATGAACAGACGCCATTGCATTATGCACTGCTGTGCTAACTGAACACAATGTGACAAACTAATTTTGTCGCTAAAGCTCCCTTACATTACATGCAGTTGAGTGTGTGTGTGTGTGTGTGTGTGTGTGTTAGCCGAGGCTGGACACTTAACGCATGCATGTATGCAGCTAACAAATATGATCTGGTGAATGAAATACAATCTTTGCCTACTGGTCAGCACATACAGGAGGAGGAGAGAGAAAGAGAGAGAGGAGGAGGAGAGAAAAAGAGAGAGAGAGAAAGGGAAGAGGAGAGAAGAGGCACAGAGAGAGTGAGAGGAAGTGGAAGCGAGGGAGTGAAAGACTGCAGAAAGGAGAGCAGGATATGGATAAACCATGATGGCTAAAACTACAGGTCTGAGGTCATCGGCCTGCAAGCCATCGAGCGAGCGAAGGGCGTCCCAATCGGGATGAGTTCAGCAGCAGTGAAATCTGCTGTGCGGCAGACCCAGCAAGAGAAACCGCCTGACACAGATGCATCATGCAGCAGGAGTAACCAGTTAAGTGCATTCCAATCCAAATGTACCAGTAAACAGGCCTACATAGGACACGTTAGGCCTGGTGAGTGAAACTCATCATGATCTAGAATAATCTGAGCACGGCAAACTCGTCCCGTGCACTCGTTCATGCACCGTTAAACGAGCCCAGCAGCGAAACTCGTTCTAATCCAGGTTAGCCAGTCAGGAGGCCGAGCGAATGGTGCATGAGTTACGGCCAGCTGTTAATGCTCTTTAAAAAGACTGCGGCAATGAGGA
>PYXC01001715.1:1950000-1952500 GCA_015244755.2 Tenualosa ilisha | reverse complement strand
ACACATCAGAGTAAAGTACAGAGAACACACATCATCAATTACACCTAATAAAAATGCATCAACATGAAATCACACACACACTTACACAAGTAAACATCTTCTGTATCTAAAATGCTTCTGAACAAATCTCTGCAATGCAAACACACTACATATTGCTCGATAGATGAGCACACACATACACACACACAACACACACACACACACACACACACTTAAGTTGTGCTCACCATGGCTGCAGGAGGAGTGGTGTGTGTGTCTCCCAGCAGGGGGGGGCTACGTTGCTGGGTACGTTGCTGGGAGTGCTGTGGGGTGGGACACGCCCTCTCCTCATGCGCCCGCCTCTGGGCCCCCACACCACCTCACACTCACAGACACAAACACACACACACACACACACGCACGCACGCACACACACACACTCTCGCGCGCACTCACGCACACTCACACACACACACACACACACACTCGCGCACACACACACTCACACACACACACTCACTCACCCACACACACCCACAGCCCAGAACTGCTTTGAAAACACCTGAGAGAGGGAGAAACAGAGAGGGAGAGAGAGAACAATGTTAACTTATATCACTTTAATCTTATAAACTACTCTTGGACATTAAGCTTATCTTTAGCATTTGAGATTTGGACTCAACAAACATATCAGACAGAATGGTAGCATTGAGAGTGGGGATTACAGTCAGGTTACATCAAACGCAAAGCTTAAGAATGATAAAAAAAAGGCAGAGGAGAGAGAGACACAGATGCATACAAAAGAGGTAGATAAAGAGAGAGAAGGAGAGAGAAAAAGAGAGCAAGAGAGAGAGATTAAGTTTAAAAAGTGGTATTGTGTGCCCCTTACTGCCCTTGAGAGACCAAAAACAAGACACACAACAGACACACGCACACACCAAGGCACAACACACATCAGTGCACAACAACAGCTCTAAGTCTGGTGGCGGTCTTTTTTTGTCTGGTCAGAATGAAAGGCTTGGCTGAGCTGGCGGCCAATTCATATTTCATGAGCAGAGTTGCATGAAAATACAACAGACATCTGGCACTGCATTAAATGGGAGTATGCAGACAGTACGACACACACACACACACACACACATACAAAGAAAGTGTGTGCAAAGTGCACCTCTGACAAATACGCCATACAACAGACTAATGGACGTAAAAATCCTCACAAGAAACTCTAATGTTGACAAACACAAACACAAACACACACACACTCACACGCACAATCTCTCTCTACAATGCACACCCACCACTTCACACAGACACACACGAGCACGCGCATGTATACACACACACACACGCACAACTGAGACCACTAACTTAAGTGCTCTGTCCCTCCAAAGTACATTAATAGAAACACATTCGAAAAGAAAGACCATTATATCTCCCTCACTTTGTATGGTTCTACCAGACAGGCAAAGCGCCACAAGCCTACCCCCCCCCTCACACACACACACCACACACACACACACACACACACACACACCACACACACACACAGGTACTCTCATCCTCTTTTCGACACCAACCTATCATATCAATATATGCTACTCTCAACCATCTTTTTTTCTGAAGGAGTGTGTCTGTCACACACACACACACACGCACACACACATACAATCACACTAGCCAGACAGACATCTACACATATCCATAAAAACACATACACAAAAACACACACAAGTGATTTTAAACAGAGACTTACACACACATACAAACACACAAAGAGAGAGAGAGAGAGAGAGAGAGAGAGAGAGAGGGAGAGGGAGAGAGAGAGAGAGAGAGAGAGAGAGAGAGAGAGAGAACATGAAACTGCTCTTTTATTAGTGAAACAGTAATAGACATAATCACCATTTCTGCATGCGGGGCTTAGCAGGAGTCTGTGTAAGGTCTGACCCCCTAAGCCCACTCATCTGGGCTAATCCCACTGGGCAGCAGTGTGTTGGCGCTCACCACACACACACACACACACACTACCCCCACTACCCCCCCCCAAAAAAAAAAAACAATTTCATTCCCCTGGATTAGGGACCAGGACACAGTGCACCTCATTGCAGTGCACTGACAGCAGCCAGCTCCAATGGCCCAAACCGGACACAAGGACACATACACGTCAATATATCGTTTGAGTGAGGGAGTGTGTGTGTGTGTGTGTGTGTGTGAGTGAGACAGAGAGAGAGATTGTGTGAGAGACTGGGAAGACTTTGGAAGGTGTTAAAAAGTCAGCTGGAGTGAAAGAATTTAACTCTTTATCCTTCTAACATTACCCACCTCGTACACACACACAGACACACACGCGCACACACACACACACACTCACAGAGGGAATGGCAGCTGCTAGGTCACTGTCCTCACCCTGTCTCCCTCCATTCTAAGTCTGAACATACAACATGTGTGTGTGCGTGTGTGTGTGTGTGTGTGTGTGCGTGCGTGCGTGTGTGTGTGTGTGTTCAAGGAAATCACCCCTCATCCAATC
>PYXC01001715.1:1905000-1942500 GCA_015244755.2 Tenualosa ilisha | reverse complement strand
GACACACGCTATCCCCAGTGCCATCACACACACATAAACACACATGCACGCACAAACACAAACACAAACACACACACACACACACCACCTCTACTTCCTCCAACCCCATATGCATCCATCCCTCTCCAACCCTGTATCTCTCCATTTCCAGGCTCTGCCATATCCCTCCATTCCTCTTCCTCTGTAGCTCTCCATTCCTCTCCTCCTCCACATCACTCCATTTCTGGCTCAGATTAGCAGACCACTATTAGGTGGCAGTGCTCAGTCCTCAGACTCGGGAAGGAGGGGAGAAGAAAAAAAAAGAAATGGTCAGAGCTTAAGTGGGAATCGACAAGGGGGAGTGGATGGTGGCTGTGTGCGCGCTCGTGTTTGAGTGATTTTCTCTCACTGCCCGTGTGTGTGTGTGTGTGTGTGTGTGTGTGTGTGTGCGCGCATGTGCGTTTTTCTCTCTCACTGTGTGTGTGTGTGTGTGTGTGTGTGTGTGTGTGTGTGTGGTGTTTCTCCCTTGCTATGTGTGTTTGTGTGTGTGCTTGTGTGTTTCTCTCTCGCTCTGTGTGTCTGTGTGTGTGTGTGTGTGTGTGTGTGTGCCTCCTGGCAGTACTCCCCCTTCTGCCCTGCAAACAATTACAGTGTCACCTGGTTACCAGTGGAACATGGCAGCTCATTCCACTCCCTCTGCCTTGAGGAGCAGGAGGCAGGGGCTGAATCACTAACAGAGCCGGCGGCAGCTGACGCACACGCACGCACACACACACCACACACACCACACACACCACACACACACACCACACACACCACACACACATTCACTCAGGTGCACACAAGCGCATACGCAAGCTCACAAACCACACACATACTCACTCAGGTATACACAAGCACACACACACACACACACACACACACATTTGTGCATGCACACAAATATTCACATACAACACACATCGACACACACACACACACACACACACACACACACACACACACACACACACACACATTATACCACATGCCCTACACACTGACAAAAAAAAAAACAAACAAAACACCGCCACACAGAAGGCAATGAAAACAAACAGTTCAGTAAGATGACCGCTTCAGAGGCAGTCATTTTCTTTGGAGCCAGTAATGATTTTTTTCTCCCCTCCCCGCTCGGCGAATAATGAGCCCAGATCCTCACTCGATGCGTTCTCTCACGTGCTATTAGTATTTCTCCAAAGCGGGCTTGAACTCCACTGGGTAATAAACAGCGGCGGAGGAAGGCCATTTTCTCCTCGCTGGATTTTAGATTTCAGATTTCACAGATAATAGATTAAGGCCACAGAGAAATAGATTTGTTTCAGATGCCGCCCCCCCCCCCCCCCCCCCCCCAGTCCCCAATCACACACACACGCATGAAGGCACATTTCCCACCTGCACCAATGTGCCTTGGACCCCACACAACTAATTAAACACCATCTCTTCTCTCGCCTCTCCTCTCCTCTCTTTCTTCCTCCTCTCTTTCTCCACCCACGCCCCCACTCTCTCCCTCCCTTTCTCCATCCCCCTTTTCTTACACCTACTGCACATGTCCCACCCCCCCCCCCCCTGTGAGGTGAAAGGATTGGATGGTGATGGTTAGTGTGTATTTGTGTGTGTGTGTGTGTGTGTGTGTCTTCTCTGCTCCCTCTCAAGTCTCATTCTCTCATCTGACACCTTTCTCTTGTATCCAACTCACCTCACTCCCTTCGTCCTCCATCTCTCCTCTTCTACCCCCTCTTCTCCTTCCTTCCTTTTTTCCCTCCTCTCTTCTATTCTCTCTGCCCATCTTTCCTGCTCTCCCTACTACCTCCCTCTCTCTCTTATGTCCAGTCCACTCCCACCTCCTCTCCTCTCTCTCTCTATTTTTCTCTCTCTCTCTCTCGCAGTCTCCTTTCATGTCTCTTTCACCATTTCATTCCAACTCGCACCCTCCTCTCTCACTCCTTCCTTCTCTGTCTGTCACTTTCCATCCTTCCTGCTCTTTTTTTCTCTCCCCCCCTCCCTCCATCTCTGGTAAAGGACTCATTTCTTCTCAGGAGTTAATCAGTCTGAGAGTGGAGAGGGGGATTGACTGAGTGAAATCCCTGTTCGATAAGCCCAGATCAGAGACAATTGCTCGCTATGTAGAGTAATGTTAGACACAGGGGCAGAACCACACACCCACACCCACACACACACACACATTCACATGCACAGCATCACTCAGCCTCATAAAATGGCAAAGAGCAGCAGATACACAAACGTGTTTTTGTACACTCTGGTGTAACAATCTCACACTCCCAGGCAAAAAGACATACACACACAAACAGGCCTTTGGGGAAAGGCTGATATTACCATGTGTGAGTGTTCCCTCACCACTTTATCATTGTGATATCTCATTACTTGCTGCAGTGTCTGTGTGTGTGTATGTGTGTGTGTATTTGTGTTCTCTCAGGGCCAGTGTGAGCCAAAGGACCAGATGAGGCCTTCTGCTCATTAGTGGATGTTTCCACAGCCACGCTTATTTCACACACACACACACACACACACACACACACACACACACACACACACACACACACACACACACACACACACACACACACACACACACACACACACATTCTACCTGCCAATTCAAGCACTCAACTGATTACTTATTCTCAGCAACCCCTCAGTCATCCTATTTTCTTGATCCCTAAATGTCTTGGTACAGCTCATCAAAAAGTCTGCTGTTTTTAAGTTAAGTTTGTCAACACCATCCTTTGATATTCAATTTTTTTTGTTTATTTTGTTAATTCAGTTGCCCATGGTGCTTTATTTTCCTTCTTTACCTTTTAATTATCATGGTAATATTTGACATGCCATAATTTCACACAGCATATTCTGTCCTGAACGGTAATTAACACATTGAATGTTATTTCCTCTTATTATTCCTCATTGTCTTGTTGGATGGGCTACATTGCGGGAGCAGTAATACACCACAATGGCTGTGGAGAACAAGCATTACAAATGAAATGCATTTATATTCATTATCGTTTGAAATTCCATTTTCATGCATTATCGTTTGAAATCTTAGCCTGCGTGTGCCGTTTTCTTCCTCCTGCTTGCAGAGTTTTTTTTTTTTCTCCTGCTCATTATTCTACCACTCCCTGTGTAACCATTCTTCACTCGTTCCTCCAATTTCTGTATTTTGTTTCTATTTTGCAAATACTTAATTCTCTCCTCTATGTATGGCACCAGTTCACTGATCTGATCTCTCTCTCCCTCCCTCTTTTTCTCTCTCTATCCCTCTCTCTCTTTCACATGCTTAACGTTTGTTCCATCCCAAGCGGCTGAAAATCCCTCGGCATGTTTTCTGGAGTATTTGTGCTCCATGCCGTTTCCATTCTATCGCTCTCTCCATCTCTCTCTACTTGTTTTGTTTACAGGACATCTCTTTTTTATGTTCCTTTCTTTCCAAAGCCACACTGCTTTCAAACGTCTCTCTCTTCATCCATCCAAACTCCCAGCCTTTCTCTCTTTCTCTCTCTCCTCTCTCATAAGCCCTTCTCCTCATCACTGCGTATTGATGTGTCACTGTGCAATCACATCTGTGGGCTTTGTGTATGCTGAAACCAACCACAGTCGGTCACATACAGCATCAAGTGTCTGGTTCAAATCTACTGCACAGAGGATGATGACAGGTTTGTCAACAACACAAGAGGAGGAGAAAAAAAAAAGATGAAAATCACTTTCGAGAATACCAGGAATACAGCCCAGAATCTGTGTCTCTCTCTGAAAACACACACACACAGACACACAGACACACAGACACACACACACACACTCACCTGAAGGGCTTATAAACACAGTCCTCTCACCACCCTGTCCAAAAATACAGGAGTGTAATTTCAGCTCCTATTTTAGCTTAAACACACAAACATTCACACACATACAAGGGTGTGAATGTGAGTGTTTTTTTTCTCATAGGATATATGTGTGTGTTTGGCTGTGCATGGGTGCACCCATTTATGCATGTGTGCATGTGTGTGTGTTGTGTGTGTGTGTTTGTGTGTGTGACAGAGAGAGAGAGAGAGAAAGAGAGACTGCATGTGTTCAGAGTGCTGTTATTTCAAAATGCAGGCTGTTTCAAGGCTGTGATTTCAGCACTATTTCAGGCTGCTATGTTTTCCTGCCATCAATCCATGCCTTCACTGCTCACCTCACTGCTGCTCTGATAAGGTGCCTAATCAAGTACTAAGGGAGGACAGCAGCCAGGACTATTCCTGGACATGAGGCTTTCTGTTTACACATTATTATTTTAAGGTTTCATTGAAATCACTGCTAAAAACACACACACACACACACACACACACACACACACATATATATATATGGACACAGACTCACAAAGAAGAAAAGAGAAGAGAAGAGAAAAGAAGAAGAGAAAAGAAGAGAGGAGAAGAGAAGAGAAGAGGACAGTGGGAAGAAATGGAGCGAGGAGAGGACAAGTTGAGGGAGGATGTGCGTGGTCTGAGGTCTGAGCAAACATCTGCCGGTTTACTCTGCGGCCAGACCGCCTATGTCTCCACGGGAACGCGTCTAGGAGCGCAGCGACTGGCTGCGCGGGAAGGGAGGGAGGGAGGGAGAGCACCAGCCGTGTCCACCACACAGAGAGACTAGTCAGGGCTAATCTCAGCAGAGCAAACACCGGGCCTCCCTTGACCACCGCTGGAGATAGCCACCGCTAACGGGCCTCGGGCCTTGTTTGGCGACGGTCAATGTTTAAGTTACCCACTGATGTCGGGAATGCAGGACAGCTGTGGCTGATGGGATTGGATGTAGTGATTAACCACTCAGAATGTATCCATTCAGAAGGTTTCCCTATGCAGGACTAATATTAACCTGAATGCATACAAAGGAATCAAGAGAAAAACACACATACATACACACACACACACACACACACACACACACACACACACACACACACACCTCAGAATGAAAGAAGAAAGACAAAGAAAAACAAAGCAAATAATTATAAAAAAAAGAATGATAATATAAGATATGGTAAAAATATAAGACTATGATAAAGAAATAAAGTATGATAAAGTATGCACATGTGTTTTCTTATGAAGGATGAATATCAACAAACAAAGGAAACACTTCCGACAAGGAAAGGATGAGAGAAGGAAAGAAAACTATGAAGAGAAACATAAGAATGAAAAAGAAAGTCAGGGCTCCTACACAGACTGCAGTCCTCATTAATAGTGACCGGTCCAGCGGTGGCATATGAGAACATCGCAAGTAGGCTGAAAATGTTACCGCAATAAATCTAAAACTGAGAACAATAGGAGTACCTCTTCTCTCCCGCTCCCTCTCCCTCTTCCTTTCACACTTTCTCTCTCCCTCTCTCTCTCACACACACACACACACACACACACTTTCTCTCTACCCCTCTCCCACATTCTCACTAATGCTCTCATTCTCTCTCTCTCTCTCACTTGCCTTCCCTCTCGCTCTACCACTACAGTTCTTCTCACACACATAAAAATAACCAGCTGCAGTCTCCCCAACAACCCAGTTTGCGTGTGTGCGTATGAGTATGAGTGTGTGTGTGTGTGTGTGTGTGTGTGTGTGTGTGTACGTGCAAGTGAGTGAGTGAGAGAGAGAGAGAGATTATGAGCTGTGCATGCTGTTGAGAGGAAGAAACAGTAGTCACAGCAGATTTCGGGCGGATATGAAGAGTCCAGCAGAGTAACCCCCCCCCCAAATACACATACACACACACACACACACACACACGCACACCCTAGAGAAGCCGCCTCCATCCCACCAAACCAGCCCTCTTCAATGGGAGACTGAAGCATCTGAGCTTTGTACAAAAATCAGCACGACCCATCACTGTGACGTCTTCTGCAGGAAAAAAAAAAAACAGAGGAGGGAAGACAAGAAAGAAAAAAAAAAGCAGAATGGAAGTTCAGCATTTCCCCGACAAACAAAAAAACAAACAAACAAAAAAAAAGTGTGACATTTTCACATTTTCGACAAAAATCAAGATAGAAAAAGAAGGTGTCGGCGCAGCGGCGTAAGTGATACCGGAGATGAGAATAAAGAAGACACACACACACACCACTCATCACAGCCGTCTTCCATATCGATCACTAAAAGGAAAAATAGCTTAAGAATGCAGATCAAAAAATAAAACATTTGCGGCAGAGACAAGGAAGTGTGCAATAACTCATCTTCTTGGCACCTTGGGTCAATACTATAAATGTGGAGAGGGAGGGGAGAGAGAGAAAGAGAGAGAGAGAGAGGGAGGGAGAGAGAGAAAGAGAGAGCTGGAAGACTTGGATGTCAGGGGTCCAGGTGGGTCAGTATTGATGATCTGGCAGTGTTTAGAAAACGCTGAATGTGCTTTAGGGAGGAGAGTGTGTGTGCGTGCACGTGTGTGTGTGTGTGTGTGTGTGTGTGTGTGTGTGTGTGTGTGTGTGTTTGGTAAATGGATAGCATCAATAAGAGCATAACCATGTTGTCTATAATTAAGATGGAGGAGTCCCGCCTGCTGACTACTCAGGTCAGATCCCAGGGGCAGTGGCAAGGGCAGTTTGCATATGTATGTGTGTATGTGTATGTCCATGTGTGCATCCAGGCATGTGTGTGTGTGTGTGTGTGTGTGCGTGTGCGTGGGGGGGGGGGGGCAAACGGACAGATAGAGGAGAAAATAGGGGGATTCGGTGGAGTAAAGCCTACAGGATTCAGTCAATGTCAGTAATAACTACCTATGACGACACACACACACACACACACACACACACACACACACACACACACCTGGCATGTAGAGATACAGGCCTAAATAAGCAATTAGAAGACAGAGCAAGGTAGAGAACAGATAGATAGATAGACAGATAGACAGATAGACGGCTAGACAGATAGACGGAAAGAGTCTTGTCAACCAAATCAAGCCCTAACAAGATAGAGGAAGACAGAAAGTAAAACAGCAAGACGAGAGAGTGAGAGAGAAACAGGAGATGTTGCGGGAAAGAGAGAGTCTGTCTGTCCCAGCCCTCATTAGACCTGGAGCGTCTGACAGTAATGGTGCCGCTGCTGTTATTTGTGTTATTGGTGTCAGCTGAACACAAGACAACAAACACAACAAACTTACTTACCCACTTGAATCAAACAGCCCATCACACAGTTAGCCAAAAACCTGCACGCTAATGAATAGGTGCCACACACACACACACACACACACACACACACACACGCACGCACGCACGCACGCACATGCATGCACATGTGCACATGCAGCCACACACTTCAATTGAATTCAAAAGGATCTACGCTCCACATCTTTCGACACCGCTTTACCAATATTCAGACAAACACGCACCTGCATGCGCACACACACACACACAATCGCAAATCAAATTCTGCTGATAAATTGCAACATTCATGACTTATCCTGTTCCCACCCAAACACACACACACACAGACACACACACACATCTGTAATATTGATAAGTGTGTTGGTGGGTTGAAGAGGAGGCTGTTTTTTTTTGAGATATTAATACTGGAGGAGGACATGCATAAATTCATTTGGTGGCTGGTGGGTCAGCAGCTCTGTGTGTCTGACCCAAAACCTCATTAGTGAATGAGGACACATCTGGGCTAAAGGAGAGGACAGGAGAGGAGAGGAGAGGAGAGAGGGAGGAGAGGAGAGAGGGAGGAGAGGAGAGAGAAGAGAGGAGACGAGGACAGACAAATTGACACATGGGGTGGATAATGAGAGAGAGGAAGAACAATGGAGAGGGAGAGAGAGAGAGAGAGAGAGAGAGAGAGAGAGAGAGAGTTATAGAAAGAGAGCAAAAGATAGGGAGAGCAAAAGAAACCAGCATGAGTGTGAAAGAGCATGAGTGTGCTCGTGTGTGTGTTCGTGTTTGTGTGTGCGTGTGTGTGTGTGTGTGTGTTCCATTAACTGGAGGAGATTAACTATGTTTTCCAAAGAGGCCAAAGCGTGCTTTTCCAGCCTCTCTTCCCCTCCTTTGTTAGGTTTTCTCTCTTTTCGGATTGTTCTCTCTTTCTCTACCATGCAATTCCTCATGCCAGAGATGGTACACGCGCACACACACACACACACACACACACACACACACACACACACACACACACAGACACACGCACACTTTCCACACAGAGATTACTTTTTTCAAAGTGGTGTGTGTGTATGTGTGTGTGTGTGTGTGTGGTGTGTGCAGGACAGAGACGAGATGTCCCCTATCCCTCATTCTGCTTAAGCTCACTGTCAGCAGGACACATGGGTTATCACAGGATCAGGGACGCCATACACACACATGTATTTACACAAACACACTTACATAAATACTTACATCGACATCTATAAATACAACACACAGCTATACCAGGGATCACAATCAAGCACACGCACACACACACACCACACACACACACACACACACACAATCAAGCAAAGCAATGTCAATGGCTTGAACACTTATGCACACACTAACATGATCCCACATGTTAACAGACATACACACCCCAAAAAAACGATGCCTGTCCAACTGTCAAATGATTACTTCAAAGAAAACAAAAAACATGCTGTCTCTCTCCTTCTTTCTCTCTCGCACACACACACAGAAAAACACACACACACACACACACACACACACACACAACACACACACACACAACACACACAACCTACCACTGATAAAAACCATCAAATACACCAAACTCCTTTAAAGGTGACACAGTAGCTGCTAACCATCATGCTAATTACATGGCTAGTCCTTCTTCGCTTACCTAGACAAACAAATATTTAGATTGATTTCTATGGGTGAGCCCTTTATCCCGGGGCATTTACAGTGCAGTGCACTGTGGAGTGTTTGTGAGTGTGGTGTGGTGGCTGGCATCAAACATGACCTTGGGTCTGTTAGCGCCTGGGTGGAGTCTAGTGAGTTATGGGAGCTCCCAGTCTTTACCAGCGCAGATTGGCCATTAGTCCATAGCGTGCCCATCAGGATAGGGACTGTGTTTGCCTGAGCTCACCTCAAAGGCAGCTAAACTCAGAGGTCTCTGAGTGCACACGCGCGCACACACACACACACACACACACACACACACACACACACACACACACACACACACACACACACACACACACCTAAGGCCTGTTGAACTCCGAGCACAAACACACACCTTAGGTCAACACCAGCCAATGGTAAAGCTCCTTAAAACCCGTACTTGTGTTTGACCAGGACAAGAGAGAGGCAGAACCTCAAAAGCTTTGGCACAGGACCACATGTGACACACACACACACACACACACACACAACCACACACACACACACACACTTGGGGCCATGGACAAGCCTCGGGGCTCTGAGAAGTCAGTATCTGTGCGTTCTGCCTTTTATAGAGAGTGACATGGTTCAGGGGCCTAAAAATACAGTAATGCAGGTTACAAAACAGAAGCTTAGCAGTTCAAGCCCTTTAAGGGGGGGATTAGGGCCTGCAGGAAAGTGTTAATGGACCAGAGAGTGCGCAAAAGGGAGAGCAGAATGGAGAGTTTTCACAGGTCACACGCAACCTCACACACACACACACAGATTGATGCAAACAGAAACTTGCGATAAAGAGACTCACGTAAGCGGACAAGAGGAGCACAGAGCGTCGTTAAAATAAAGCCCACCAGTCTTTTCACTAGTTTCACAAAGGCACAAAAAGCGTGTTTGTACCTGTGTGTGTGTGTCTGTGTTTATGTATGTGTGTGTGTGTGTGTGCGCGCGCGCACGCTTACATAAGGAAGCTATTGCATGATCCACAGGAAGAGAGGAGAGAGAGAGAGAGAGAGAGGAGAGAGAGAGAGAGAGAGAGAGCAGGAACAGGAAGCAAGACAAGCACAAACAGTAGGGAGAAGAAAGCAAGCCTGAGATGAGCCAGAAGAAGTAGTCAGGAGCTAGTCACTGTGCGTCAGTACAAGAAAGAAAAGGAAGAGAGAAGAAAAAAAAAAAAAAGAAAGAGAGAGAAGGGTAGAGAGGGTGAGAGAGAGAGAGAGAGAGAGAGAGAGAGAGAGAGAGTGTGTGTGTGTGTGTGTGTGTATAACAAGGAGTGAGTGTGTGAATGTGTGCGCATCAAGGACAGAGTGTCTGAGCGTGTATGTGTGTGTGTGTGTTTGAGTGAGAGAGGGAGCATGTTTTGTTTGTGTGTGTGTGTGTGTGTGTGTGTGTGTGTGTTTCTGTGCGTGCGCATTGAGCCAACTCGACACTTTGCATCCTGCAGATAAATCAATGGGCTTGTGAGGGGTGGCTGGGCCGAGCTCGATGGCTTCTAAATACAGAAGCGCTTGCGCTGAGCGCCGGGCCTGGCGGAGAGGAGTGGGTGGGGCGGGGGGAGGAGGGGTGGGGAGGGGTGGGGCGGGACAACTGCAGTCTGCGGGATGAGGGGGGTAGCGCTCCGCTCTTCCTCTCTTCATCACTCCATCTCTCTCCCTCTCATCCTCTATACCTCTTCATCACGTCATCTATCCATCCCCCTGTCTGTCTGTCTTTTTCTCTTTTCTCCTTCATTCTCCATTTCCTGTTTTCTCTGCCTGCCACTCTATCTCTCTTCCTCTTTTTCTCTCTGCATCTGTCTATCTCTGTGAGTGTGCATCCCTCTCCGTCTCTCTAGCTCTTGACATATCAGTTGCTCTGCCTCCCTTCACTTCTCTACCCCAATCAATCACTCGCTCTCCATCTGCCTCTCTCGCTTTCCTTTCATCTCTCCTTCCCCACTCTCCTTCCTTCCCTCCATCTCTTTCGCAACCCCCCTGCCTCCTTCTCTGCACGTAAGACACTCCAGGCTGTGTGTGTGTGTGTGTGTGTGTGTGTGTGTGTGTGTGTGTGTGTGTGTGTGTGTGTGTGTGTGTGTGGTGTGTGTGTGTGTGTGTGTGTGTGTGTGTATGCACTGCTGTGTTTAAAGAGGAAAGTCCTGATTAGAAAATGGAGATGCTGTGGCAGAGAAGACTGTACTGATTCTCTTGTTCTTCCCTTTTTTCACTCCTGCTCTCTCTATCCCCCTCTCAGTCCCATCAGCCACTGTTCTTGTATTCCTCTGCTGCAGGACGCTCAGGGACTCAGGGACTTTGGTCTTCATTTGGATCTCTGCAGCTCACTAGATTTCTCTTCCTTCTCTGGCTCTCTCCCTCTTGCTCTACCTCCTTCTTCCTCTCCTTATCTTTCCATTTTTCTAGATCTTTCCTAATCCCCCCCCCCCCCAACACACACACACATATCTCCCCCTTTCCCTCCCCTCTCTCTCTCCTGCGGTGTGATGAGTGGATTAGCTGACTGGCAGGTGAATGAGAAAGAGAGGGAGGTGTGAATCTCTCCTACCTGTGGGGAGCCAGAGCTTGGCCAGCAGTTTCACTCCATCCTATCAATTTCACTCTCTCCTTTCTTTTCCATCACTCCTTTCACCCCATATCTCTTCCTTTTGTTTTTTTTTTCCCTCTTTCTTTCCCTCAATCTTTTTTCCAAGCTCCTCTTGCTCTCTCATTTCTCTTCCCACTTTTCCCTACGTCTCATTTCATCTCTCTACCACTCTCCCTCCCTCGCTTTCTGTCTTTCCTTTTCTCTTTTCTCCCTCCCTCCATTGCTCCCTCCATCCTCTAACCCCCTTCACCTCTCTCTCTCTCCACACACACAGCGCTAATCCCTCCATCTCTATGCCGGAGAGATGCTTGCTGCTCGCGGGGTGCTGTGTGTGTGTGTGTGTGTGTGTGTGTGTGTGTGTGTGTGTGTGTGTGTGTGGGGGCCAACCTTGGACAGCCGCTGCTCAGGACCTTGCGGTACCATCTGTTCCTGCCGCAACTCGGCACAGCATGGCATGCAGCGCAGCCCAACCGCTACTCATACCGCAGCCAACACTGCGCGGGAGCACGCTGTGGACGCAGTGTGCGAGTGAGTGAGTGAGTGCGTGTGTGTGTGTAAATGTATGTATATGTATACTCACACTTCTGTGAGCTTATATGTATGTGTATGTGTGTATGTGTTTGTCTATGTATGTGTGTGTGTGTGTGTGTGTGTGTTTCAGAGCACTCATGCGTAAGTGAGAGAGACAGGAAAGAAGGGATCCAACGAGTGCTGGCCACAGTGAGATGACGTGGGTCTGAGCTGAGATGCGTGAGTGGTGCTGAGAGGGAAAAAATAGCCAAGCAGCCGAAGAGATGAATGGAGACCAGACAAGTACAAGAGACTAAGAGGTGTGTGTGTGTGTGTGTGTGTGTGTGTGTGTGTGTGTGTGTGTGTGTGTGTGTGTGTGTGTGTGTGTGTGTGTGTGAGAGAGTGTAAGAGGGACAGAGAATGAGAGATGGGAGCGTGTGTGAATGCACACGTGTCATCTCGTCTTGTAACAGAGATCCTGCAATCCAAACTGTGTGTGTGACAGTGTGATTGAACATGAGTAGGTGAAAGAGTTATTTTATTCAAATCCTAGCAAAAGTAAAGTGGGTCTGCAAGTGTGTGTGTGTGTGTATATATGGTTTTGCTCACTAACATGCTGCACTGGCAGCTCATGTGACATCCCTCTCTCTCTCTCCCTCTCTCTCTCCCTCTCTCTCTCCCTCCTCTCTCTCTCCCTCTCTCCCTCTCTCTGGTGCAGCCAGATTGGGGCGGATCAGTGGATCTATTCATTCTGGGTCAATTTGCGCGCGCTGCTCAACAACCGCAATTCATTAGTGGCAGACCCAGGTCCACTTCAGACCCAGCCCAGCCAGAGCCGCTGCCGTGATCAGTCACACACTCCGACACACACCCAGAAATACACCAACACCCTACACACCACGCTTGGTGATTCTGATGCTGTCTGTCAGGGGTAACTGGGACCCAAGATGCACTGGGTACAGGGGGGTGGCAAAACAGTGTGTGTGTGCGTGTGTGTCTGTGCGCAGTCATTTGGATTAAGGGCCATGAATATTTCACACACAAACACACACATTCTTTACGTCTCCAAGTGTCACTCACATTCACACACTCTCCATCTTCAAATGTCACATACACACAAACACACACGCACACACACAGGCACACATCTTTTTTCTTTCTGCCCTTCCCTCTTCTCTCCATCACCCACTCTGTCCTTCACTCCTGTTGTCCTGCAGGGGTGTTGTAGTAGGGTGAAAAGTGGGGTATGCGGCCGGGGCCTTGAGAAGTCTGGAATTTTATTTTATTATCCATATTAATAAGCAAAAATAAAGATTACAATAAATCCTGCAAACATATGTAAATTTAATGTTTTGACTAAACAAAACATGGATACTGGATAAAAGCGTCTGCTAAATGCCTAAATGTAAATGTAAATGTAAAACAAGTCAGTTGATTGATGGATTGAATTTTGTGTACATATAGTGTCTGAGGACAGGCCACCCTCACCATTTGCCAAAAACATGGAAAAGTTTAGTCCGCCTTCACCGGGTTTTTTAATTAGACACATTTCACTTAGCATTCATTCCGCTAAAGCAGCAGCGCTCACTGTAGCCTTGCCGTTAAAAATATCATTGTCCAAGTGAGCAAAATCAGGCGGTCAGAAAAGGTTAAAAAAAGGCAGAAACTACAGAATGGTTACTAGAAATAGAATGGTATTAATGAAATGGCACTGAACCTTTGTTATAGCCCAGCCTAGTATCTGGCTACTTTCAGCCTTGTTAACTGTTTTGTTTTTATGAACATCTACTGATTCATGAGGGGGTGGGGATTGAGAGGGGTGGGTGGGGGTGCTTGTGCATAGGGCCCCGAATTTGGTGCTAAGCCCCTGCCTGCAGTAGAGGCTGTTTAAATATTCAGTTGGACAAACAACACAAATTCATAGTCTCATGTCTGCCACATGAAACAATGGGCACTCAATCTTCCATGGGCCAGATATCCGACACCAGTGCCCTCCATTATGGTGGAAACAAGAGAAACACAATACAGTACATCTGGGGAAATAACCCAACACCTCTCCTTCTTTCTCTCTTTCTTTCTATCACACCATCTCCCTCTCCCTCTCTCCTTCTGTGCCCTCTTCTTTCTTCTCTTCTCTCGACCGTTCCGCGTCTGTCACCTCATCTCTCTCTCTCTCTTCCACACTTCTATTTCAGTCGCTCCAAGTCGCAGCGCCCAGCCCAGCCCAGCCCTTCTGATACGCCATATTAATAATTCAGTGTGAAGATGATCCAGCGTTTCCTCAGAGAGGGGTGACGTGTGTGTGTGTGTGTGTGTGCATGCGTGCGTGCGTGAGTGAGTGAGAGAGAGAGAAAAATAGAGTGATTGTGTGTATGTGTCTTTGTGTAAGACGGTGTGTTTGTGTGCATGAAAAATAGAGACAGAAGGAAAGTGAGTCTAAGATATAGTGTTTTTGTGTGTGTGTGTGCGTGTGTGTGTGTGTGTGTGTGTGTGTGTGTGCGCAAGTCTGAACCAAGATACACCAGATAAACAAGCTGTTGCTGTTTGGGCAGGGAGCAGAGGCCCTCTCCACAACCCTCATGCTCTTCATTCCCCTCTCAACCACCTTTCATTAATCTCATCCCTCTCTTTCTCTCTCTCTAACGGCCGAGCCAGGTCTCTCTCTCTCTTTCTTTCCCTGTCTATTTCCCATGTCCTTTCCTTTGCCATCTCATCCAGAGGGCAGATTGCAGATGCCTCTCTTTCTCTTTCTAGCTCTGTCTCATTCCTTCAAGTGCTCTCTCTACCTCTCTCACTCTCATTGTGCTTAGCATATTCATTCCTTCCCTATCTTTCTGTCATCCCCAGGGCAGATTGTAGGTGTCTCTCCCTCAGTTCGTTCTCTCTCTCTCTCTCCCCCTCTCTCTCTCCCTCTTCCTGTTTAACATGCTATCACTATCTCTCCATCTCCAGGGCGGGGTGTAGGTGTCTGATTAACTAGTTTGCTAATGCTCGTCTCACACTCTGCAGGTGATAAACAGCAGTGTTCATTCCTTCAGACACACACACACACACACACACACACACACCCACAGGCATACAAGCACACACATGTATATACACACACACACATACTCTATCTCTTTCTCCCTTCCTTCTACACATAAGTCGACAAACACGTACACACACACAGACAATCTCCTGCTCAGTATCTGCTGCACACACACACAAAGCCAGAAGCACAGATCAGGTGCATTCTCATTAAGGGCCGTAATTGCTTAGCGGTGATTTGTGAAGAAGGCCTTGAGGCTGTGGGACTGCATCCATTGCAACACAGGTGAGGCTCTCTGTGCGTGTGTGTGTGTGTGTGTGTGTGTGTGTGTGTGTGTGTGTGTGTGTGTGTGTACACATTTTGTGTCAGTCACACAATGAAGTCCTCTGATTGAGTACAGATAACACAGTTTCCCCCCCCACAGAGAGGCAATGCAGGCGCGCAGATGAGTGGCCCCCCCTCTGAGTTCCACCAAGAGAAGGTCATTCTAACTCGCCACCCCCACTACTACACCACCGCCCCCGCACTCCCCCGCTTCCCCCCCTTCTCTAGTCATCCCTTCCCTTGGTCTTTCTAACAATTTCCTCTTTCTCATCAGCCTCTCTCTTGTTTGGCGACAACTCAGCTCCTGTGGGCTTCAGGGACATTTAGACAGCCCTGAAAGAAGAACAAAGAACAAACCTCAAACGTGTGTACGTGTGTGTGTGTGTGTGTGTGTGTGTGTGCATGTGCGTGTCAATACATAAGTGCAAATGAGTGCATCTGAGCACAGATGCATTCATGTGCATGTGTGTATGGCTACTTACACACGTATGTGCTTTTTTTGCATTTTTGCATGCAAGTGTGTGTGTGTGTGTGTGTGTGTGTGTGTGTGTCTGCATGAGTACATGAGAGGTGAAAAGGCCAAAGAGACGGAGGGAAAAGGAAAAGAAATCTGCCTGTCTCAGCAAAGTCCTGAATTTTTAACTGCACTCTGTTTAGTATTCTTAGAGGCCTCTCTCTCTTTCTCTCTCTCTCTCTCTCTCTCCCCCACCCCTCTCTCTCTCCTCTCTCTCCATACGTGCACACACGCACTAATCGCCTCTAGCTCTATCCATCTGACCACACACACCCCTACAGAGCACATTTACATGTAAGCTGAATACCAGCACCTTTAAATTCATGAAGTGCTTGAATTCTGATGCCTGGTGGGCAAAGGGACACTGAGAACCCCCTGAGCCATGGCTGGGCATTTCATACATGTCTAATGACTCATTAACAGCTGACTGGATAGGATAGGATCTTCTTACAGCCACCAGGACACCCCACATAATCTCCTAAGGTCTTTAACATGTCCATTTAACATGCTGTTTTTATCTGTAAAAATACAAACAAACAAATACAAACTCAACAAAGTCTCCTTTAAAATCACTGCGACACATCTACATCTACTGTACGTTAGCTTCGGACTGTTTTTTTGACTCATACTTGATGCTAATCTTTTGGTTGGCGAAGGGAAACCACGATCATCCATGACGAGACCAGAGGCTCTGGCAGCGGGAAAAGTCCCTGCCATGTGAAGGTCATGCATGTGTGACGTTGGGCAATTCTAACCAACTGTGTGCGTGTGTGTCAAGCAGCAGCATTATTCTACAGTGGTGTGTGTGTGTGTGTGTGTGTGTGTGTGTGTCTTATTATTCTAGTGCAGGTGGCTTGATTTCCTCTGACCCCTGGACCCTTGGCCCCGCTCCATCATACTCTCCTTTCCTGTGTCTCTTGCTGAACGGCACCATCACCGAGACGTGGGTGGGTGGGTGGTTGTGTGTGTGTGTGTGTGTGTGTGTGTGTGTGTGTGTGTGTGTGTGTGTGTGTGTATGTGCGCGCACAAACCCCGTCTGGAGCAGCACTGTCACTGAGACAGAGCTAGACGAAGAGACGAGGAAAACACAGAGAGACAGAAAGACAGGAGAGGGGAGGAGAGACAGACAGTGAGGGAGAGAGAGAAAGACAGGGACAGAGGAGGAGGTCAGATAGGGAGAAGGCAAAGACAATGAAGATGGACAGATGAAAGCAAGGGAGGGAGAGAGGGAAGGACACAGACAGAGAGAGAGAGAGAGACAGAGAGAGAGAGGGAGAAAGAGACAGGTAGATGTAGAGAGCAGAGTGAGAGGAGATAACAAAAGAATACCACGTGGAAGGAAGGAAGGAAGAGAGAGAGAGAGAGACAGAGAGAGGGAGACAGAGAGAGACTCACACTCTGTGTCAGGTTATCCCATGGGGATTGTCGTCATGGCTACACCTCTTCAAAAGCACCATGCAGTCCCAGAAGCACCGCAGAGGACGAGTGAGAAAGTGGAGAGAACACGCAGAGTGACAGAGGACAGTGGAGAACTGTGTGCGTGTAGTGTGTGCCTGTGTGTGTGTGTGTGTGTGTGTGTGTGTGTGTGTGTGTGTGTGTCTCCCATCATCCACCACTGCAACTCTCATCATGTGACACACACCCACAACATCATGCCTGAAGCTAGTCTTATCACCGCGCACATTTCAACCAACACCCAAACCAGATGAACAAACGTAGCGTGATGCATGGACAACATTGGGCCCACTGTCTATCACAACGCCACAGAGACCAAACAAAATTGTCCCATGTTAACTGTAGTATTCATGGCAAGCATAAATGCAAGTGTAAATAAAGGTGTTTAAATACAGCTAGGCAAATGTTCAGGGCAAAGGTAAATGTTGAATGGATGGATGGATGGATAGATGGATGGATAGACAGACAGACAGACAGTCTATCTGCCTAGATATAGATGACAAATATAAGTCTATGTGGACGTTCTTTGCAAGGAGTAATGCACAACAGTGCACAGGTCTCTGATGAGATCCACAGAGGATCACTGAGCAGTGTATGCCCAGAAAGAGGCCTCCTCGCCTGGGTGCTGATCACCAAGCACCCCCCCCCCCTTCTCCCCCCCGTGGCCCTTGGAGCTCATCCAGGGCCGACAACAACAGCCTGTGACGGCAAACACGGTCCTCGCCAAGCGCAGCCCACTACACACACACACACACACACACACACACACACGCCAGGAAAACAGAAATAAAAACCATAACAAAAACCTGGGAGATAACGCCAAAGCCCAGCGGCACAGGCAGACAGAAAGAGGGGGGAGGGGGGGGGGGTGTGGAGGCACTCTGAAAGACAGATAGGAAGAATGAAGAAAAACAAGGAAGGGAAGAGATAGAAAGAGAGAAACCAGCTGACAAGGTCAATGTGTAACATGCTGAGCGGGCATAAACTCTGCCAGACCAACGGGCAGGGAGAGACATGAAGACATCTTTTCCTTCGCCTTTTTCCATCACTGGCTCGATCTATCAGGGGCATTTCCATTTTTCAACTTAATAGCTTGGTGCTACTCATTCAAGACAAGTGTAAACAGAAATATACAAGCTTGTGTGTGTGTGTGTGTGTGTGTGTGTGTGTGTGTGTGTGTGTATGTTTCCCCAGATACCTTACAAACACTGAGGATACACCTGCACAATTACGAGTAAATGCCATTCCATCTGGGCTACAGGGAGCTAGATGTCTGAGAGAGATAAAAGGGGAAAGGGGGATGAGGGAGAGGGAGGGAGGGGAAGAGAGAGAAAAATGGAGAGAGACAAGAGAAGGGGGAGAGAGGGATCGAGGGAGAGAGACAGAGAGAGAGAGAGAGAGACATAGAGATGCTCTCAGAATGCTGGCTGCCAAAGTCATTGGCTTCTCAAGGACACTGCGGCGGTGTTTGTGTGTGTGGGTGTGTGTGTAGTGGAGTGTGTGTGTGTGTATGTATGTATGTGTGTGTGCGCGTGTGTGTGCGTGTGTGTGTGTGTGTATGTGTTTGTATCTTCACGCATGCGTGTGTGTATGAGTGTGAGACTCAGCTGGATTCTAAGCAGTAATGTGGAAACTGTGGTGTGTATTTGAGTGTGCTTGTGTGTAAAACCTTCCTGATCCAAACTACTGAGAATCAACAGCCACTTAATAAATACATGCTTCACATATATGTCCATTCACACACACAAACATACACACACACACACACACACAAATCTTGTTTCAGTGAGGCAACATCTCCAGCAACATTAGACAGAGTCCTGAGAGCCTCTGCAGGAACAATACTACACACCGACCCACTCACAGAGAGAGAGAGAGAGAGAGAGAGAGAGAGAGAGAGAGAGAGAGAGAGAGAGAGAGAGAGAGAGAGCGAGAACATTTACATGCACTAAGAGACAATCGCATTGTTGTCTTAGTCCGGCTAAAATCTAACTTCTAAAATGCATGTATACAGAGTCCGACTGAAACTGAACCAAACTGGCCAACTCATAATCGAGCTAAGACACCCAGATAATCCGACTGGGACTGCATTTCTCTTGGCAGGCAGGCAGGGCAGCAGCTAAGATCGGACCGACACACCCCCCTTGAGTGACGAAGACACGGTGAGGTCGTTCAACGGGCTCTGGTAACAACAACAGTTGCTGGCAACAACTGCTGGCTTGAGGACACGTCCAGCTTGTGCATCATGTGCATCATCAAAACAATGAAAAGTAAAGTATGTACGAAATGTACCTACAGTGCTGCAGTACTGGCCATCTTTTAGCTCAAATTTACAGAAAATATCGCCATAGTCTTCAAACTTACATTGGAAGTTGGTGGTTTAGTATAACATGAATTAGTCACAAACAGGCTGGTAGCAATGCGAATGGGAGTATATCACCACCTACTGTCGCGGAGTCAAACACACTTTTCTACCCGTGCATGTATGTACTCTGATTACTCGGATCCTTCAGTTAAATCATCAGCTCAGTTATTGGCAACAGCTCGATTTAGACACGTACTGACAGACACACACACTAAACATACACCTAATGACACGGGGGGGGGGGGGCACGTGGGTAATGATTGCACATGGGCCCACAGACGCCGCACACAGACACAGACACAGACACAGACACAGACACAGACACAGACACGCACACAGACACGCACACAGACACGCACACAGACACGCACACACAGCCGAGGCTGGTATGTTTATGCAGTCTGGAGCCAGCAGACACTATTCAGCATGCTTTGAGTACGGCAATAGATTAGCAGTCTGTTAAGAACACCAGCACCAGCACCAGCACACACACACACACACACATACACACACACACACACACACACACAGCATCCATGTAAATTCTCCCATCTGCTTAGAGTTGCATACTGAAAGACAATTAGAAAGGCTGGGGCGGGGGGGCTGAAGATGTAGCTAGACAAGCACAACCCACACACACACACACCACACACACACACACACACACACACACACACACACACACCACACGGACCAGAGATGTTTCTCCATAACATTCCAACCACCATGAGAGCAAAGCAGTGGAAGACAAATGAATGGAAAGGTATCTATGCACTAGGTTCCAACAGTGTGTGTGTGTGGTGTGTGTGTGTGTGTGTGTGTGTGTGTGTGTGTGTGTGTGTTTATGCTGCTCTAATAGATTTTCCAGGTCAGTTTGAGGTATGCCAGAGCTACACAAGGATTGAGGGCGGGACATGTTCTTCCCACAGACTGATAGGCAGGCATGATGAGCGCACGCACACACACACACACACCCTTACGTACAAGCAGGCAAGCGCACACAGACACACACACACCACACACACACACACACACACACACACACACACAGACACGTAGCATATACACTCATCCTTACACACAAGAAGGACAGCACACACACAGACACACATAAACAGGCTACAGACCCACATATAAAGCACATACACACACCCACAGAGATACGCTCACACACACACACACACACACACACACACACACACACACACACACACACACAGATTTGCGATGTAACATGGTCGCGGAGGGAGGATGTCTTGCTTGACTCGCATTAATGACAGTTAGTGATTCTCATTCGCCCCGGCGAGCATAAACATGTCCTCAGCAGATAATTTAACAACGCCCCTGTTCCCATTGGGGACCTCGGAAAACACACACACACACACACACACACACACACACACACACACACACACACACCTCTGCCCACATATCCACCTATTTCCACTACACAAACACAAACACACACACAGCTCACATGGCCACTTGAGTGAGAAGTCAGTGATGTTTCTAACCTTCAGCTTCTATACCTTTTCTCGCTCTCTCTCACACACACACACACACACACACACACACACACACACACACACACCTCACATATTTCCTCCTGTGGCCAGCACACAAGGGACTTAGTACTTGTATGCCCTTGAAGTGACTGACAGGCCGGCAGCTCAACTGGTCCCTAGCAACACACAGCTGGAAGAGCAGGAGAGCAAGAGATGGATGGGGGGGGGGGGGGTAAGTGTGTGTGAGTGTGAGAGAACAAAACTAATTGCGTAGGTGTGTGTGTGTGCTTCAGAGGCAGAAAGAAAGAAAGATAGAAAGACTGAAAGAAAGAATGCAGAGGTTTGGATGTGTGTGTGTGTGTGTGTGTGTGTGTGTATATGTAGGAGAGACAGAACCTCCAGTGCAGAGTAAGAGGAGCCGTGTGGCAGTGCACACCGGAGGAGGAGGCCATTACACAGAGCACCACTGAGTGGTGGTGGTGGTGGTGGTGGTGTGGGGGGGGGGGGGCACCTACCTGCAGCTGTGAGGTCAGCCTGCTCTGTCCTTCTCCAGCGCTGGATCACACTGCAAGAGCACGCCGGGCGGGGGCTGTGGACCTGTCAACAGCACACAGAGAGATGGACAGAGAGCAAGGCGAGAGGGAGAGAGAGAAAGAGAGAGAGAGAGAGCGAGAAAAAAACGGTTAGGCTCGTCTTATCCATCATATTATACATTACGGACACGAAACCAATCTGTGAGGGGGAAAATAAGTGACTGAATGTGTGTGTGTTTGTGTCTGTGTGTGGATACTGTATATATATATATATATATAAAATATATATATAATCGGCTACTCTGTCAGAGGCATGCCATCCCCTTCATGGCACATCAAGCTCACCTTCACAGACTAAAGGCCTGCAGCTTCAAGTGGTTTCCTGCGACAGACCACAGACCACTCACAAGCGACGAGGACATCAGATAAACAGCCAACCCCATGCAGATATCCCTCCATACAGTAGCAATGCCAGTTGGGAAATAAACCAACACGTTTGTCCTCAGCCTTACTGTAAGTTTATCCTAAGGGCCTCTGGACAAAAAAAAAAAAAAATGGTGATCAATGAGGCTTGGTGATACTGGAGTCCCTACAGCGCAATAAAGGTCGGCGTAACGGAAAAAAAAGGAATATTCCGGAAGCATCTTAAACCAAATGAGCCATGATAAGCCAGCGCTGAGATCTGTAGCGCTAAATTACTCCATCTCTTGTTCTAGCTGCTCTGTGACACTGTGTGTTACTCTAAAAACGCTAGGCCAACTTATCATATCTCTAAGCTCTTGTTAAAGGTTGTGTGTGTGTGTGTGTGTGTGTGTGTGTGTGTGTGTGTGTGCGCATGTAAGAATGCTTGCGTTCTACCTGCTTTGTGACACTGTGTTACTCCAAAAACACTAGGCCAACTTATCATATCTCTAAGCTCTTGTCAAAGGTTGTGTGTGTGTGTGTACGTGTACGTGTGTGTGGTGTGTGTGTGTGTGTGTGTGTGGTGTGTGCGTGTGTGTGTATGAGCGACTGCCAGCCCTAGTGCATCAGTCAAAGGCCCCAAGCTGCTGTTTAGTGATGATGTAGTGGCATAAGGACCCTAACAGCAAACAGCAAACACACTGGGCTTAGAACAGCAGGGAAAACAAAATCCATAACCACCCATCAGCGCTGAGGAATGGAGGATGAAGAGAGGAAAAAAAGAGAGTGAGAGAAAGGGAGAGATGGGAGTGGGGGTGATAGACAGAGGGAGCAACACAGGAGAGAGAGAGAGAGAGAAAGAGAGAAAGACAAGGTGATATGGAAATAAAAAACAGGAAATGGAGGAGAGAGAGGAATGGACAACAGAGCCAGTGGAGCGTGAGCCTGTTAGCAAAACTCTCCTCCACTTGCTGGCAGGAGAGAGGGAGGGACGCAGGAGTGAGTGTGTGTGTGTGTGTGTGTGTGTGTGTGTGTGTGTGTGAGAAAGTGAGAGAGAGAGAGAGAGACATATACCCAGCATTCCCAGAGTTTGAAGAGCCCAAGAAACTTAGACATTTACCAGGAGAGGTAGAAGATTGTGCAATATCAGCTGCACACTATGTGTACAGTTGTGACAAAAAGAGGAAAGACCACTCAGTGACGTGCTTACGAATGCACACATTCTTCACAACACACACACAGACTCGGCACACACACACGCAAATGCACATACCTAAATGTGCCATGCTAAAAATGCCATGTTCAATCTCTATACGCTTGTATTCCTACATTGTACTGCGCATACACACAAATTATGTTTGTTTGTTGTTTGCTTGTTTGTTTTTCTTCTGTTTAATGTATGCCTTTTCTATCATTCCTGTAAACAACATGTGAATTGCCATGCCAATAAAGCATATCTGAATTTGAGAGAGAGAGAGAGAGAGAAAGAAAAGAGAGACTGGTTGAAGTAAAGTGATAAAGACGGGATGAGGGGTGTAGAGTGCAGAAGGGAAGAAAAAAGAGAGAGAGATGAAAAGAAGACAAAGAAGAGAAGCAGGCACTGGTAGTAAGGCCGAATGTTTGCAGGGCCTCAAGAGCAGAGCTCTGCGTTTAGCATCCTTAGGGCTTCTCCATGCCAATCCCTCTGCACTGGTCACCAAGGGCAGCCAGGAGCAGGGAGAGCAGAGGTAGAGAACACAGAGAACGCCGAGAACTCTGAGAGGTGGTGGGAGGAGAACAGAAGAGGAGAACAAACGGAGGGAGAGGGACAGAGAGAGAGAGAGAGAGAGAGAGAGAGAGAGAGAGGAGAGCGAGAGAGACAGAGACTGCTGGCTAACTGCTGGAACAGACGGCTGCCTCTAAATGCACCGTTGGGGGAGAGTGAAAGACACCGCGTGGGCCGGAACATGGCGCGCAGTGGAGGGGAGTGGAGAACCGCTGCGGAGAACCGTCGCAGAACACTGAGCTCTGCAGGCCTCAGAACTCACTCCTCCACCTCACCCCTCAGCACAGGACTGTCTCTGCCTCCCTCTCTCTCTGTCTCTCTCTCTCCCTCTCTTTTTTTTTTTTTTTTTAAACTCTTTGGAGGGTGGTGAGGTTGTGAGGGTGTGCTGTGTTAAATTCGTGGTTATTGTCAGGTGCTTTTATTTTTTAAGTGTAGCAGAGTGTTGTATTTTTTTATGTGAGTGTGTGGGCTCTGTATGTGGGGGAAATTTAATGTAGTTTGTGCGTGTGCGCGTGTGTGTGTGTGTGTGTGTGTGTGTGTGTGTGTGTGTGTGTGTGTGTGTGTGTGTGTGTGTGGACAAGTGAGTAAGTAAAGCTGTGGTTCAATAAAAGAGTGCTAAATCCCTCCCTCTCCCCCTCTCTCTGCTGTTTTTCTCTTCACTCTTTCTTCCAACCTCCTACCATCCTCCTTCCTCTAGGGGCTGAAAGAGAGAAGTACAGCAGTTTCACTGGACCTCTCTTAAGAGGAGAGGAGAGACAGACAAGAAATAGAGATGAGTAAAGGTAGAGAGGTAAGATGAGAAGATAAATGGATAGAGAAAAGAGACGAAGGACAAGTGCAGAGAGACGGAAAAAGAGAGGACGTGGAGAAAGAGAACGGCAAGGGACAGAATGAAGCATGGGAAGAGGATAGAAAAAGACAGGAAGATAGATAGGGGAGGGAGAAAAAAGGTGAGGAGGAGAGAAAAAGAACAGAGTATGGGGGGAGTTGAGAAGAAAGACAAGAGAAACGATAGAAGGGGAGAGGAGAGAGAAAGTAGAGAGATGACGGAAGATAGAGCAAGAGAGAGAGAGAGAGAGAGAGAGGAAGGGAGGTGATGAGTGTCGTGTTGGGAAAGCTAGGGTGAGAAAGTGGGTGTTATCTGTCTGCAATCGCTCTTAGCGACCTGCCTGCACTACCAGTGATTACGGTCGCAGCGTGTGTTAAGACCATCAGTTAGACACACACACACACACACACACACACACACACACACACACACACACACACACACACACACACACACACACACACTCTCTTTCTCTCTCTCTCTTAACCAACACAGCAAGCCCTCCAGCACTGGATTAAACAACACACCGTGGAGCAGACCACAGCAAAGGCAGAACTCCGAGGGACGCATGGTGGAAACAACTTAAACAACAGCTGATAAGAGACTGCCACATAAACAAGCATAATAAACACATCAGAGACTTTACAAATACATCAAAGATAGTTTCATCTAGCTGGAATATCACACACACACACACACACACACACACACACACACACACACGCTCTACGCTCACACTCACCCTAGCATGAACATGCGCGCACACGCGCGCGCACACGCGCACGCACACGGACACGCACACGCACACGCACACGCACACGCACACGCACACGCACACCACTGGGTAGGAGCGCATACAGCAAGCAAAATAAGAAGACCATAGATAGAATATCAGAGATAAGACAAAGAGTGTGAACTACGCCTATCTGATTCTGATGATAAACAGACAGTACTGAGTGGAACAGGGCGAAGAGCAGACAGACAGACAGCAAGGCAAACAGAGGGATAGCAAGACAAACGGACAGACAGACAGCTAGATCAATACAGGCCAAGACACCAGACAGATCAGAAGCATCTGGAAGAACAAAGCAGTGAAAATGGGAGGGGGTGTATTAGAACCTCCACAAGGCCACCGGCGGGGTCCCTCTGGGCTATAGACACACACACACACACACACACACACACACACACACAATTTGCAGTGTTGCAATAATTTTTCAATTAAGGGCGTCGTTCGATTGGTCAGTGACCAATGCCAAGAATCCCAGTCCTGCCGCGAAGCAAAGAGTGTTGCACGCCGCCATGCTCCGTAACTAAGAGCAGCACTTTGCCTTCGGCCCCCGCAGTGAAAGTGATAGCAACGGCGCGTCATTCAGCACCACACGATACGAGAGGATAAGTCAACATGACACAAGCCTTATATGGGTCTACTGGATGGCCAGTCTATTGAGATGAGCTCAAAATGAAACAAAAACTGCCTATAATAATAATAATAATAATAATAACAGATAAAATAGGCTACAAGTATTTGATACAAGTCTGCCTGAAGTAACACCAATCAGTCAAGTTAACACTCTTACAATAACTAATAAGCGCTGCAGTGTTGAACATCCACAGCTTCCAAGACACATCACTACCAAAGAGCAAAAGCATCAAGGCACACAGGTCTACTGTAACCAGTTTATAAAACGGCTAAACACATCTGTTCTGTGCCCTTCAGCTGGTAATATTCATTGGGCACAGCCAGAGACCCCCCACAGTGCAGCTGGAGTACAGAGTAGGGGGCAAACAAGGGCTCTAGTCCTCCATGTTGGCTCATACAGTGACATACACACATACACAGATAGACGTACACTCACGCACAGTGATGGGGCAGATAGCCAGTAGGCCTGTCACCACCCCCCTTTCCGAACAAACCTCCAACACCTGCCCACACAGTTCTGTAGAGCGGCTGGTTTCGCTGAAGGCACGTTAGATTGTTTGATGATAAATAAGGCAGAGAAAATTGTTTTTTCCCCTTCCCTTCTCTCCCCCCATCCCTCTCTCTCTCTCTCTCTCTGTTGCTCTCCCCATCTCTCTTTCCTCATGGTTATTATTTCCTGAGTGACTCGATGACACCAGCCTATCTCTAATCTCCAAGATGGGAAATTAATTTGCATTCTGAGCCAATGCATTCATCAGTCATAGCAACCTCCATGCCTGGAAAGTGACTGTGTGTGTGCTGTATATATATGTGTGTGTGTGTGTGTGTGTGTGTGTGTGTGTGTGTGTGTGTGTGTGTGTGTGAGAGAGAGAGAGAGAGAGAGATACACAATTTAGTATGTGTGTGTGTGTATAGATTAGCAGCTAGATAAATAGAAAGAGGAAGGTGGAGTGGACTGACACACACACACACACACACACACACACACACACACACACACACACACACACACACACACACACACGCACACACACGCACAAAGCATTAACACAAAAATTATTTAGGCCTCTGTCCTGCCAAGAATCCCAGACAATGACTAGGCATAGTTTCCCACTCATCCATAAACACGCACACATTAATGCAACACACACACTACATGTTGAAACTGGCTGAACTCTGCCTACTAGTATAACAGGTCACTAGCAAGACAGCTCTCATTCCCTGCCCATCAAGGAGTACCAAAGGAGTGCCAGCTAACACAGCAACAAAAAAACCTACTGGAGGGTGTGCCGTGTGCTTATTAAAAGCCATACCCGACTGCACACACTCAAAACACTGAAACTACACACACACACACACACACACACACGCATGCGCATATGCACATGTGCACACACACACATCGAAGCCAGAATGTTTCCGCTGAAGCTTGCCATAATTAGACCTTAGGGATGTCTGGCGGTCAGTGGTGGCAGAGCCTAAGTGGAGACTTCAAAACACACACAGCCCGTTGACATGGGCACAGACACCAGCTCACTCACACACAAACACACACACACACACATTCGGGTGGTTAGATCGAGCTGACCTGGCATTAGTGAGGATATAACGCACCACACCTCCACTACAGCGCCACTACACACCACATCTGAGATGGCACACGATTGAAAACTTCGCAACGAGCGACAACACCCAAGACACCCACAGAGAAAAGCTGCCAGTGTCGAATCGGGGCGAACGTGAACGTTAATTGCACCGCCGGTGAGGTAATTGTCTCGCTTTAAAATCTCTCCACCTCTCTATGAACAGGTAATTTAGGTCGCTGCGCAATCCAAGAGAATTCTCGGTGGTTAAGAAAGAAAGGGAAGAAATAGAGAGTCAAGATGAGCTATAATTGCATGGAATTACAGTGGCTCATCACAGCAGACACAGAGACACAAAGAAAAAGCTCTCACAGTCTCCCTCCATGCGCACGCACGCGCACACACACGCACACGCACACACACACACACACACACACACACACACACACACACACAGAATAGGGAGACAAAAGGTGAGCTCTGTCATCTCCGTTCGCTCTGCTAATTGTCCTCATCTCCATAAACATGACCCGGGCGCGAGGCGTGTTTCACAGATTCCATTGCAGGCAGTATGGCATATTGCCCACAGACGTATCAAAACACATCTAATTCATAACGGCGTGACACCACTGCAATTCAGCCTATGAGCGAGAGGAGATAAAGATGCGAAACGTTCAGTGTTACGCTCAAAGCCAACAAAGCAGGACAGACCATAGTCAAACGAAGTTTGGAAAGGAGGGGGATTGGGGAGTCCAGATGCTTGCAAACAAACAGACACACACACACACACACACACACACACACACACACACACACACACACACACACCACACACACACACACACACACCACTTCCATTTCCCAGTAGTCCTCCCTCAAGACTGGACTTTGAAGGAAGCAGTTTAAAAAAAACAAAAAAACAGCTCATTTATTGGAATGATGACAGCCTAATCTCTGCTTATGGAATCAAGACAAAGGACTGGAGGAACCTGTTCTAAAACACTTCACCTTTTGCCGCAGAACAGGAACCACCTATTCTGCATTAAGTTCCGCCACATTAAAAATAATCAAACTAGCAACATGACAGGTGCCACGGAAAGCGCCCTGGCTGGTCGACTCTACAGGGGAGCATCTGGGGCACAGCAAACCAGTCACACCGCATACTCAAGCAGGGTGAGGAGGAACACACACACACACACACACACACACACACAAGCACAGGAGGTGCAAAAAAAGGAAGGAAGAAAGAAAGAAAGAAAGACCGGGAGAGAAAGAACGGTGGCAAAGAGAAAGGGAGGAAGGGAAGCAGAGAAGAGAAAGAGGGAGAGGGAGAGGGAGAATAACTGTGTGTGTGTGTGTGTGTGTGTGTGTGTGTGTGTGTGTGTGTGTGTGTGTGTGTGTGTGTGTGTGTGTGTGTGTGTGTGTGTGTGTGTGTGTGTGAGGGAGACAGAGAGTCAGAGACAGAGATGTCACAGCTTTCGTGATTCGGATGCTTAGTGCCAAAGCTTCATAACTCCTGTCAGAGAAAAAGGTCAAATATGCAATACAGAAATTCCACCCCCTCCCCCCCCCCTCCACCCCCTCCTCCAAAAAACCCACAGAAACCAATAAACAAATACCACCAAGTCCTTTTAAAAGACCATCTGTGCCAACCTGATTTGATGTTTCTTTGCTCTAGGGCAGCACAGGCAGGGCCTAAGCAGTGACATGAGAGATTCCAGTCTATTAGGTCAAACTCAGGTTCATCTGTCTAAAATCTCACGGCACTGATGGACTAAACCTCAACACACACCCACACACACACACATCCACCCACACACCCATCCACCCACACAGGGGCAAAAATCCGCTTTGGCTTGGACAAAACAAAACAATGCAGTCTGACAGAAGGATAGATTGCATGTGCATTATAGAGAGAGATATAGTTATACATTATTACAGTGTGCGTGTGTGGAAAAAAAGAAAGAGAGCATGGGTGGTTGGACAGAGGTCAAAAGGTTAGAAAAAAGGAGAGAGAAAAAGAGAAAGGGACTGAAAGCATCCCGCAGGAAACCATCATCTCTGAATCATAGGACTACAGGATTTCATTCCCAGATAACACAAACACAAGACAGAGAGGGGGGGGGGGCAAAGAGGAAGAGAAAGAAACAAGGATAAAAAGAGAGTGAAAGTGAGAGAGCGAGAGAGAGATGAAGGACAAAGAGGGAAGAAAAAGGGACACATGGAGATGAGAACGCAAGCAAAGAGGAAAAGAAAAGCAAAGAGAGTAAGAGAGGGAGAGACAGAGGGAGGGAGAGTGAAGGAGGAGAGAGAGAGAGAGAGAGAGAGAGAGACAGAGAGACAGAGAGAGAGAGAGAGAGAGAGAGAGGTCTGGCCCCAACCAGGGTCTTGTGACTCACGGTAGAGGAATCTTTAAATAAAAGATGGGAGTGGAGCCCACGCTGCTACACTGGTACCAACACTAAAAACCAATCCTGCTCTCGGCGCCCAGTGTGTATGTGTGTGTGTGTGTGTGTGTGTGTGTGTGTGTGTGTGGTTGTGTGTGTACTGGGGGGGGGTATTATGAGGATGGCTATTTAGCATCATGACACATTTAAAAAATGTGAATGCTTTGTGAGTGTGTGTGTGTGTGTGTGTGTGTGTGTGTGTGTACGTGTTTGTGTGGTTTACTTTAATCTAGTTTACAGAGTGCACAACACAAATTCACAACAGGAAACACACAAACACAAACACACACACACACACACACACACACTCACACACACTCACCCCTAGCTGTTGAATGTTTATCAGTACATAACTGTACACCCTTAACCGTTTGTCATAACAGACAGACAGACAGACAGACAAACAGACACACAAACACAAACAGTAAGAGTGAGAACACAGCCACAGAAAATCCAGCAAACAAAGAGACAGACATGATTAGACAGTAAACACAACAATCCAACCCCTTACCCTTTGTGTGTGTGTGTGTGTGTGTGTGTGTGTGAGTGAGTGAGAGAGAGTGAGAGAGAGAAAAAGCAAGCATTACATCTCCACCTCCCTGAAGATTCAGCTGTGTCCAAGAACACATTATCACGACTCGATTCAAAGCCCAGTTTCTCTCTATTTCTCTCTCTCTCTTTCTCTCCCTCTCTTTGCCTTACTCTCTCCCTTTCTCTCCATCATTGTTCCTCTCTCTCCCCTTTTCCCCCTCTCTCTTGCTCTCTCCGTCTCTGTAACACAATACACTAAAGGAACCGTTTCTGTTCTGCCGTAATCACCATGTCTCTCTTAATGCAAGCCATTCCAGCGGACATGGAGGGGGGGATTGCTGCAGTTCATTTGCAGAGAACAACAACTAACGTCTTGCATATCTGAACTGACTGAGCTTTGCGCCTCCACAGAGACGGTACACACTCGTTATGCAGCTGGAGAGGATGCTTGTGTAAAGATCGGACGTCTACGGGCGGCGGCAGATAATCATTAAAAAGAGGAAGAGTGAGCAAACTGGTTAAGTCATCATGAAGGAAGTCAAGCTCTGAATCAAGAATCAAATGCTTTGTGCCAAAAAAGGCACACATGGATAGCCTCCATCAAATGGTTTCCTAAAGCGCTGGGCTAACTCAGCATGTGCATATCAAGTATTAATGGTTTGAGTTGCGCGTTTCCTGAAGTCTTTTCAAGACAAGTTTTTTCTCACTCTCCTCCACTACTGGAAAGGAAATAACAAATATCTGTTTTAATCTGCATTTTCAATCACTTTCTGCCATCTGCTCAGTGGAGTATTTATAAGCTTTATTTGATTTTATTTCTTTATCATTCACTATTATTTATTATTCTACTACTATAATTATTGTTACTTGCATTGATGTTTTGGCAGTATTGTTGATGCCAATATTCTTGTTATTGCAATCGACTGCCTGCCTGCCTGTTGATAGACCGTCTGTCTTTCAGCCTTCCTGAGTAGGGGAATGGATATGAATATCTGTAAAGCGTGTGCGTGTGTGTGTGTGTGTGTGTGTGTGTGTCAATGCGTGTATGTGCGTGTGCGTGTGTGTGTGTGTGTGTGTGTGTGTGTGTGTGTACGTGTGTGCGTGCATGAGAGAGAGAAAGACAGAGAGCGCGAGTGTGTGTGAGAGAGAGTGTGATATTGTGTGTGCATGCATTGCGTAGGCTAAAATCCCTCATGTGCCCAAGGCCCCAGCAGAGCAAAAAGCTTCGTCTGAGCCTGGCTAACAAAGAGCTCAGAACATGGACAGACTCCCTCTGCCTCTTCACTGAAAAAGAGAGAGGGAGGGAGAGAGAGAGAGAGAGAGAGAGAGACTCCCATTGCCTAGAAACTAGACACGTCCTGCAGGGACACTTGCCTTTCACTCTGTACCACATAAACCCGAGAGAGACAGAATAGAAAGAGGAAGGGAGGGAGGGAAGGAGAGAGAGAGCACGAATGAGAGAGTGAGGGAGAGACAGAAAGCAAGGAGAAAAAAAAAAAAGAAAAAAAAAAAAAAAACTTTCACAGCAAGAAAACATGAAGGAAACTTCAAGCCCCTGCCTAACTGTCCTCATTAGGCAGCCAGTCCAGCTGAGATGCAAGGCTCGAGTCATCATTAGAAATCGTTCTCCTTTTTTTCCCCTCTCTGTATCAGGCTCTATTTCAGACACCACAACTCTGCTCTGGAAAGACCTCAGAGATCTCTGGCAGAATATCCACCAAATGCTCTAAAAGTCACATCTAAAAATCAACACTGACTAGGGAGCTCACCCAGAATTCATTTCTATATCATGTAAGGACCTGGTTCCAGACCACATGTACGCTCTAGCTCAGGGTCTGACCCCAATGTAAGCCTACCCACTTACCTCAGACCTGGTGAGAGCAGCACTCCAAAGAGACGCATTTGAACTGCACTCTGTTCAGATGAACTCGATACACTTACACACTCTTGCTAAAGGTATGTAAACTTATACCCTGAGCACAGGTCTTTCCTAAAAAGCCTGTCCGACAAACACACACTCACACACACACACACACACACACACGCGCGCACACACACACATACCACTGATAAGGTTGATGGGGTTAAACTGTCAGTTAAGCACCCGAGTGTTGAGACGGTCCAAGTGAGCCAGTGTGAAGCTCTTAAGACCCAATTGGCTTAGCAGACGTCCTGCAAAGACTAAAACACTTAGAGGGGTTTCCCCCACAGGTCTGGGCCACTTGGGCCTGGTGCGGGGGTGAGTGCTGTGTTGACACTCCGAGGAGCGCGAGTCCAGACCCAGGGACGACTGGAGAAATAAGAAAGAGGCTGAGAGATCAAGCGCTCCAAGGGTCTCCAGCACCAGCACTAACTGTTATCTGCAACCCCGAGACCAAAGCGCTCCAGACCAGAGAGAGTTAGCAAGCAAATGCCACTGTGAATTGGACCTCCCTTTACAGACACACACACACACACACACACACAGACAGACACACTCTCACACACACACACACACACAAACCCACCCCTCTCTTCTCTTTCTGAGACTGGGTCAGGCACACATGAAAGAAGATATTATTACAACAGTGGTGACAACCAATAACGCAGATTTTTCCAATAAATCTCAGTCCTGACCTGGGGCATTTCTCAGAAAGTGTGTGTGTGTGTGTGTGTGTGGGTCTCTAAAGCAGTGGAACAGAGCAGAAGAGAACAGAGTATGGCTGCACAAAACCACCGGTGGTAAAAACAGAGAGCCTGTGCTCGTCACGCTTAGCATTTCACAAACACACGGCGGAATTCACCGTTTTTTTCCCCTCCCCGTGTCGGAGTTTTCCATCCAGCCGAGATCTCTGAACAGGATGAAGGCTGGAATTCTAGCCGACCCCTTTTCAGAATTCCAGACGCTTTTAGTGGGAGAGACGAGGACAGTTTCGAACGTGCGGAACACACACTTGCGCGCAGCGAGGAGGATGGCAGCTTCTCTCGCATCCGGGCCGTGCGAAAGTACAAACACGGTGTGAAATTCACAGTCTGCACGAGCAGTACGTTTTTTTTTCCCCCACACATCACTTTGATGGGTTGAAGAAGCACATCAGGAGCCCAAAGAGGAAAAAGAGAGTGCATAGAGTGTGTGTGTGTGTATGTGTGTGTGTGTGTGAGAGAGAGAGAGAGAGGGAGAGAACAGGGAAAAAAGAGAGGGAGGACTTGGGTGCTAGTTGGCATGAAGGCGACAATCCAGTACTGTAGATATTTTACAATCTTTGCGCCACATCACCATGTTAAGGCAAGGGTGTCTTAAAATGGTCTACTGAAATGTATGTCCACACTATTCAGTGCTCGGCACACTTTAAATCTCAGCAGCCATCCTGGTGTGGTAATATTGTTCTCAACTGACTGGCTGACTTTTTCTATTTATGCAGTGACCCATGAATATAAAAAAGGCTATACTGTGGACTTCATAAGAAATGTTACCTTGTGTAAAAGTATGGTACCTAAATAAAAATCAAAACACAAGAGGTCTAAATATAACCACTGCTGGCATCACATGGATACGTGTTTCTCCAGAGAGAGAGAGGGGGAGGGAGAGAGAGAGAGAGAGAGAGGGATAGAGAGGGAGAGAGAAGCGAACTCCCTCTTTTATCCCTTAAGGTCAAACATAAGACAAGCTTTACACCTGAGCCTTTTGCTTCACCCACCTGGCTGGCCTGGGATGGCCGGAGTGAGTAGGTGTGTAAGTGTGTGTGCATGTGCGTGTGTGTGTGTGTGAGTGAGAGAGAGAGTGTGTCAGTGGAATGGGGTGGGAAGCAGCTTTAGATATATAGATACACACACACACACACACACACACACACACACACTCACACTCACACTCACACTAGGGGAGGGTAAAAGAAACAGAGGTGGTTACTGTTATTGCTGCTGCTTGAGGCCCTATCAGGAGTCTGGGCTCAGGGACTGGGGAGTGTCCAGGAGGCCGTCTAGGGTAGGTTCCACGCAGGCCCGAGCGGGAAGGATGGGAGGGGATGTGAACTGGCCCCAGCGTCCACAAAGCCTTCTCTGTCTATGTTTCTCTCTTTCACACACACACACACACACACACAGGCCTCATCCATAACTTACCCCTCCCAAGCTCAAACGACCCTTGTCCATCTCCAGACAAAAACTGCCACTCAGAATTCACACTCAGTTCATCTGACGTGTCCAAATATTTACCTTTAACACCATCTCTTTCTCTGACGTTGTGAGAAGAGGAAGTCCAGTGTCACGCAGCAGAACACACACACACACACACACACACACACACACACACACACACACACACACACACACACGAGTTTGTGTAGTTATTCTACTGCATGTGTGCAGTGTGTGTCTGTGGCAATTGTGCACAGACACACTGTATATGTATAAGAGTACGCAATGTGGAAGATGTGTGTGTATATATGTGGAAACAGCAACTGTCTGTATAATTGTGCAAGTATGTGTATGTATGTATGTATGTTTGTTTGTGTGAGTGTGAGTGTGAGTGTGTGTGAGTGTGAGAGAGAGAGAGAGAGAGAGAGAGAGAGAGAGAGAGAGAGAGAGGAGAGAGAGAGGAGAGAGAGAGAGTGTGTGTGTGTGTGTGTGTATAAGAGTGTGTGTGAGAGCAACTGCATTTGTTTAGTGGACACAGATGAGGTCATAGGCTGGATGTTTTAGCTAGTGTTACTGGCAGGGTTGTGGCTGGCAAAGTCATTTTTAATATCTTGCATGCCAGAGTCTGAGCAGATTATGTAATGAACTAATGCCGGCGAGAGTCATCTCAATCCCTGTTAATGAAATAAACTCCAAATTAATGAATTAAAATTGAAAAGAAAAAAAAAAAAAACTCGCCGATTTTAAAGGACAGAGATTACAGCAGCAATTCCAACATGTGCAACCTGCAACGGGCACAGCTGTGGGGTCGAGACAACTGTACCTGTTCCCAGCCACCCCCCCCCCCCCACACACACACACACACACACACACACACACACACACACAAGACATGTACAAATGTCTATACACAGACACACACAGCTCAGTTTCAGCTCCATTAGCATTGGACAGGAAGGGGGGGGGGGCGCGGCGGCTCGTACTGAACCGGCAAAAAAAAAAAGAAACGAGAGAAAAACAGGAAGAAAGCGGAGGCAGCTGCGATGAGCCTCGCCAGCCAGACCATCCCTCTAGAACACCAATCTAGGCCATGCCCAATTATTTTATACTCGCCGTTACCATGGCAACGCACACTCCTCTCATAGCCACTCATAACCTCCCCCAGTCCCGCCCCACACGTCTCGCACCTTCTTTCCGGTACCTTCACCCCTTTTTTTCTGTCGGGAAGACTGAGGGGGAGAGGATGCTGATGACTGCCCCACACCAACACACACAACCCAGGAGGGCCTCTCTTTATGACTCTCTCTCTCTCTCTCTCTCACACACACACACACACACACACACACACAACCCAGGAGGGCCTCTCTTTATGACTCTCTCTCTCTCTCTCTCTCACACACACACACACACGCATAGCTGTATCATTGGGGTGTCATCTCTCGAGAAGACAAATTTGTGTGTGTGTGTGTGTGTGTATGTATGTGTGTGTGTGTGTGTGTGTGTATGTGTGTGTGTGGTGAGATGGATAGATAGATGTATAGAGAGAGAAACTGAGAGAATACAAACTGTGCTACATATGATACAACAACAGGAACTAGTTTAGAGACTCTCTCTCTCTCTCTCTCTCACACACACACACACACACACACACACAACTCTCTAGGTTCACACTAAGCACAAAAGAGATCTACACACACCACACACACACACACACACACACACACACACAACACACACACACACACACAACCAGAATCACCAGTCTCGAGAGACTGCACCATCCCTTCACCTCCTCAGCAAACACTGCTGAGAGAGCACAAGCTGACAGAGACAAAAGAGTGGGCAGTGAGTGTATGTGTGTGTCTGAGTGTGTGTGTGTGTGTGTGTGTGTGTGTGTGTGTGTGTGTGTGTGTGTATGCATGTACTTGTCAATACGCTGCCTGTGCAAAGCCTCACCTTGTTCCCATAGGAAGCTCAAGGTTGAAATGTCACACTGAACACACAGCATCCGCAATACAGCTCACAACATTTTTCACATTTCCACCACCCCTACTGAGAATTCTCTCCTCTAGCTCCTCTTGTTCAATTAATAGGGGATAGAAAGTCTGGTCCAAGTCTGCCATCTTGAATGACATGCTCACACACCTGATCTCTTGTGAAGGGGGAAAACAGCCAGAGAAATAATGTAGCAGGAAAGAGAGAGAGAGAACGTGCAGAAAGAAAGAAAGAAAGAAAGAAAAGCAATGTTAACAATAAGAATGAGAAAAAAAGAGAGAGAGGGCAGACAAAGGGAAACGGACCTAGAGAGAGAGAGAAAGAGAGATGGAGTGCCATTGTTTCTCTCAAGCGTAAAAATAACTCCTCCCGTGAAACAAAGTGGGTCAGAGAATTCCCAAAGGTGCCTGGGAGAGCCAGCCGACTGCGCAGAGAGAGCTGCTGCCGCAACGCCACGGCAACCGGGAGAGCATCAACGGAATGCCGCCTCTCCTAACGGTCTTGTATTCTGTTTCCTCTGGAACCCAGATCTACATTAATACGCTCCTTCCACCCATCCCTCTCTCCCTCCCTCCCTCTTTCTGTCCCTGTCTTTGTAACCTCCATGTTTTTCTTTCTGCATTCTGTCTCTTCATGCCTCCTTTTCATCAACCCTTCTCCTTTTTCCTTGTCACTGGGGACATCTGCATTCTAATTTAATAAGCACACCCGCCTGTCATTGCAAAGCTTCCCGACCCTTCCCACAGCTACGG
>PYXC01001715.1:1880000-1900000 GCA_015244755.2 Tenualosa ilisha | reverse complement strand
AGTCAGAGAGCAGAGAACTGGCAGGGGCGAAAGAGAAAGAAGGCCTATGTGAGTGAGCATTTCTGTACACAGACAAGGTGTAGGTGTGACTTTCAGAGGGAGCTAGATTGCCTGTATGTGTGTGTGTGTGTGTGTGTGTGTGTGTGTGTGTGTGTGCATCTTAACTAACCCTAGAGCTGCCACCACCCTACACTTTCTGACAACCACTCATGTTAGAAAGTTCCCAGCAGATGCGACGGCTGGTTATACACACACACACACACACACACACATGCATCGATACATAAGAAAGCCTTGAGTTAAACTCCATTTACCCTCCTTCACCAATTAAAAAACTTCAACCTCCTGAGCATCCATATTCAAAAAATACAAACTCTGCCCATTGGTCAATGTGCTGCACCTTTCCGACTCATTGACTATAAATTTAAAGGGCACTTTGAGAGCAGACACGTCGGCCAAGGCCAGATAGTACTGCATCACGGAACATTAACAAAAGTCAAACTAAATTTGGAGAATTTAACAGGCTCCTATTTGACCCATGCGAAACCTTGCCACCATTCTACAGTTTCGGCTGCAATATTTTTCCTGAAAAATCAGGCCGACCTCTTGTTTTTTTTTTGAGCAATTGTGCACATAACAAGGGAAACAAGACAAATAACACAGTGTCTGCGGTGGAGGTATTAATCCTCATTGACTTGAGCAGCATCTATGGTGGATGTATTAATCCTCTTTGATTTGACCAGAAGCGCTTGGAAAGCAATTCTGCAGAATGGAGAGAAATTAAGAGCGTCGAGAGACACAAAGCCTCATACCAAAACCTAATGAGCCCATCACTCACACACACACACAAACAAACAAACAAGCAAACAAACAAACAAACAAACATGTCAAGACATGGCTGCCAACCATTGCTCAAAAACAAAGAAACACACACACACACACACACACACACACACACACACACACACACACACACAGTCTAAATGACATGTTCACCAATGTGCTGATGGACATAAGCTTTGCATGGTGTGCTAACACATGCATCTCTATACACACAAACACACTTCATCAAAATTCTCCATACTCATTTCCTGGGCAAACAGAGGGCTCCTTTCATCTGGCTAATAGTGGCGCCAGGCAAGCGTGCGGCCGTGCTGTAATTGCTTAATTCTCTCTGGACCAGCGAAGGTGAGCACACTCATGCAGAACAAAGACAAGCCAGAACTCCCCCGCTAACCACACACACACACACACACACACACACAGATACAAAAACACAGACACAGCAGCAGCAGTGGGCATTTGCACATACACACATACAGCAGGCAGAAACACTTAAACACACACACACACACACACACACACTCTCACTTCCTAAATCTTCCATAAATATCGAGCCCAGCATTATCTGCAAGCAGAAGTCAGTGTTTATTAAATTCCCACCATCACCAGATAGAGAGCCTGTCCTCTGTGCTGTGGCTAATTTAATATCTATATCGGCAATTACCGCAATTTTCAAACGTGTACGGCAAACACTGATTAATCTCTTGACAATGGTCAAGTCCTTCAGCCGCATTGACACACACACACACACGTGCGCGCGCGCACACACACACTAATAGACACACTAAAACACACACACACTAACTAACACTAACACACACACACACACACAACACACACACACACACAGTTAAGCATGACTGAGTTGTCTGGTAATAGAAGGACGAGCAAATTGGGGTCGGTGTGAATAACTAAATGTAAGGCGGGCGGTGTGGGGAAATGACTGCCTAAACAGCCCGGCTTTCTCTCCCACTGCAGAAGAAGGCTTTGAAGTGAGGCTGAGACTCGCGCGCAGTGTGCTCTGAAGCGGTCCGCGATGATGAGGTACACACACACACACACACACACAAACACAAAAGCCTGTTTTTTTTAGCCCTCTAATGAGGGACCCAAGTGTGTGTGTGTGTGTGTGTGTGTGTGTGTGTGTGTGTGCATGCGTGCATGTGCCTGAGAGACAGCGTGTGTGTGTGTGTGTAACAGAAATGGAGACTGCGCGAAAAGGAAGGGGAACGGAAACTGAGCAAGTGAGGAAGAAAAGGACAGAGGTATCTGTGCACAAAAGAGAAAGAAGGAAGGAAGAAAGGAAGGATCGCAATAGTGAGGGGGGGGGAGGGAGAGAGAGAGAGAGAGAGAGAGAGAGAGAGAGAGAGAGAGAGAGAGAGAGAGAGGAAGAGAGAGTATGGGGGAGGTTACCTCAGACTCACTCTCTGTCTGCAAGTTAACTGAGTCATAATTTTGCATAAACAAATGCACTCCAACAGCAGTCTGGAGGATTGGGAATGGAACTGATCTCTCTTTCTCAGTCACAGTCATATACACACACACACACACGCACACGCACACACACCTTCAACTGCGTGGCAATTTATTAGTGAGCTGTTGAAATTCAAACAACATCCAGCACAACCTCAGAACATAACTCCCTTTGAAACTGCAGCCCGAATCCTCACAGCTATAATGACTAACACAAACGTGACAGGCAGAGTGTGGTGTTGAGGACAGTTTAAACACCAAACCAAAACAAAGATAAACAAGGCCCTGAGACACTCACCCTCACAACAGCCTACGGGAAGGGCGGGGGTGTCATCTGACAGACAGCAGAAAACTAGGCTAGATAAAACCAAAATGTGTGTGTGCGTGCACACAATCACACGGACGCACGCATTGTGCGCGCACACACGCACACGCGCAAACACACAAACACAAACAGGCAGGCAGCCAGAAATTATTTTATAAACAGTCATGCATGGAAACAGTTACGGGCAGGCGTTCGCATAAACACAAACACTTTTTTTGTCTGAAATGTTTTCACATATAAGTACATGGACACACACACACACACAGTTGCACACATGTATACATTCTCCTGCGCATACATGTGTGCCGTGCCATGGGCCTACATTTCTATCCCAATGCAAACCACCATGGCTTCCCCTTACTTCCCCCGCATACCAAACCTCATAATGAACCCTCTCCTCCTCCTCCTAACCCCCCACAACAAACGGCTCTTCCAGCAGCTGTGCTTGAAAACCTATTACCTGTCGTCGGCTTGCAAGGCCCAAAGTGATCAGGCCCATTCCCTATATAGCCTAGCCTAGTCTCAATGTAGCCTAGCGTAGCCCAGCATGGAGTCAATGTGGCCCTCCCATTTTATAATGCCCTCCGCGCACACAAATCATCAGCCCTGTTCAGGCCTTCTGGTGCAAAGTGCAGTGGGGTCGAGCATGAGCTTGCAACGGGAGGCAGACCGAGAGAGTGTGTGTGTGTGTGTGTGTGTGTGTGTGTGTCCGAGAGGCCGAATGATGGGGGGTGGGGCATATGAGTCTTCAGCTGCATTTATGCTTTTATTCTGTTATTATTTGTTTATTATTTATTTATCCTTAAAGCCTGTCTTCCTGAGTGCTTTTTTGCAAGCCACGCAACACTAGTTCCCCCTGGTCCCCTTCCCCCTTGCCCTCTTTCAAAGTTGCGACAAAAAGTGCAGTTGCCTCATCCCACTGTTACTCACAAACATACTCATGCAATACTCGTGCACTCACACACGCGCTCACACACGCGCTCACACACACACAGCATTCCCCTACTACATCTCTCTTACTCAATCTCTCCCTAAGACAGACAGAGACACACACACACAATTCCTCTACAAGAGCCTATGCTTCCTTTACTGCCTCTGCTGCTTTAACACACTCACACACACTCACACACACACACACACACACACACACACACTAATAGCTCTAACTATCCATTTTTCCTCTTCTTTTGACACACACACAAACAAACACACACTCAAAAACACACAGTCTCTCCACTACTACTCTTCAACTCTCTCTCTCCCAATATCCTGTTCAGTCCCTTCTTTCTTCCACCGCTCTCCATCTCTTCCCCCTGTGTCTGCCAGGAGGGTGACCTGCCGTGGTCTCTCTCTCCCCGAGCGCCCTCTCTCCCTCTCATTCCCCCTCTCTCTCTCCCTCCTCCTCTTTCTCTCTCTCTCTCTCTCTCTCTCAGCCTCCCAGTCTGTCTGTCTGGGCTACCTTACAAGGCCATCCTTGCTGCAGATCTGGTTTCTGCACATCCCTGGATCTCTTTCCCCTGTGTGGTTCAGGCTTCTGTTACGGCTGTCTCTTGTCTCTCTGCTGACACTGCCACCACCACCACCAACAACGCTGCTGCTCCTCCTGCTGCTGTGGTTCTTACTGCTTCAGCACCGACTGTGCTGTCAGCTGCCCTAGGGGGTTTACACATACACTGAGTTTACACAGTCCAGGACCCCTTTTTTTTTGCCCGTCCACCTTGTATGGCACTAAGTCACACTCTCTCTCACACACACACGCACACACTTAAAAATATATGTGTGTACGCACACACACACACAGACACTCACTTTAAAATGTGTGGACGCGCGCACGCATTGCTTTTTTTTTTTCTCAAATGTGCCACTTCTGCTTTGACGAAACCACATTACACAAACACAGACAGGCAAATTCACACACTCAACGTATGCTTGCCCAGTCATGTAAAAACTGCCACATGTTAACTGCCGCATGACAAACGCTCCACAGTGTGTGCGTGCGTGTGTGTGTGTGTGTGTGTGTGTGTGCGCACACCTCTGCTCTCCACGCTGCCCAGCCTTCTGACAATTACTCCAACTACAACAGAGATAACTCCCTTTCCCTCCAAACTCAATATTTGTTTTTACAATTGCATATCCACTTCAGCTGCCGCCAGAGAATGCCGACTATGTTTGCGCTGTGATTACAGATAAAGAGAAAAACTAAACACTAACGTAAACGTAACCCCTTTTGTATCAGCACGCATAATTCCAAAGTGCAATTTCAGACATTCCCTTCAGTGCTACTTCTCTTCCGCTGTAAGAGTCCACAGGTAAGTATGGGGAAGTTAGACACAGTAAATTCCTGTCAAATGACTCCAGAGTTACAAAACACAGAAAACAAAACTCCATGGCTTCATGGTTCCAGTGCAATGCCTGCTAATTGACTGTGCTCAGCTTGCTGCCAACCAGTAGGCCAGTAGTAAATGGGAATAGTGCAATGAAATACTGAAATGTAAAACGGTTATGCAACTTGTTCTGCGGTTGAAGTTGTAGGCTAGGTGCTGTCTTTATGTAGTCTAGTTGGAATAGGGAACCTCAGTAGGTAGCAGTGCAGGTTCTCTATTGAGTAATGTGTGTGTGTGTGTGTGTGTGTGTGTGCGCGCATGTGCATTTGTATGTGTGTTAAAAAGAGCCACTCCAGAGTACTCCTTCCCTGAGCAGTAAAAAAAGGCCAAAGGTTGATCTGCTGACTCAATACATCCTCTCCACTTTGATTCCATCATCTCTCCCCTATCGTTTCTCTCTTATCCCTCACTCTAATGTCTCCCTCTTTCTTTCTCTCCATCTCAGCTTCATAACTTCCGTGTCTCTCTAACCACTCCGCCCCCCCCCCAACACACACACAGAAACACACACAGACACACCCTGCTCCAAAACCACTGACAAGCGGAACAAACCTCCCATGTCGTCCTAGAAAACGAAAGAATAAACAAACAAAATGAGAGGCTGTGTTTTGGGGGTGAAGAGGGTGGAGAGGAGTGGCATTAAATTTTGCTTCAAGGTCTCAATGGCACTCTTCCTGCAAGAGCAGAAGGCAGAAGAGGGGCACAGTGGGGTGTGAGTGTGTGTGTGTGTGTGGGGGGGTCTGGCGTCTGGTGCCATGCCTCAGGAGGAGGCAAGCCTTGGCAAGCAGAGAGAAGAGGAGGAGAGGAGAGCAGGGAGAGGAAAGTGAGAGGAGGAGGGGAGGAGAGGGAGCTGCTCCACACCATCATCCTCTCCTCCTGCTCCAGCCAGGAATAGGAGAGAGAGAGAGACAGAGAGAGGGAGAGAGAGAGAGAAATGTGGTGGGGGAGAGAGAGAGAGGAGGAAAAGTGAAAGACAAGCAGAGGTTGTAACATAGAGGGGAGAGCAGATAGATAGATATATAGAGAGAATGATGGCGAGAGCGAGAGATGCAGGGATAAAAGAAAGTGAGAACAAGATAGAGAGGAGTGGAATGAAGAGAGCGATGGACTACTACCCAACAACAGGAGGAGACTGAAAGAGAGGCCTAGCATCTTCCTCTTGAGACACACTTACTCTAGGAGAGTGGGAGAGGGAGAGAGAGAGAAAACACTGCACTTGAGTCTGCTTTTCCAACATTAGTCCATTAAGAGAAGCATACTCACACACACCCCATCATCACGTGGCTCCACTATACACTATGGTTTATACCTGTGCTTCCAGGCTGGTGTTCACCAGACAAATGAGAACCTATTCATCATGAACCATGACCAAGGTAAAATCGACACTTAAAGTATTTATGTGATGTTTTCTAGAACCAGGAGAGACACAAACACACTTTTTTACATTTTTTTTGTCAAAAAGCATGATGTTACTCACAATGGCATTTATTAGGCCTATTTTCTATTTCAATACACACCCTATGATGAAAACAACAAAATACAAATAGCAAAAAAAAAAAAACAGATGTAGAAGAAAAACAAATGTCCACTGAAAATCTGTTGATGACATTAATTAATTTTGCAATCATGCATCTTTCTGTCTTGCCACTGAATTTCTTCCTTACCACGTGTCACTCTTCCAAACAAAAGCTGCAGGCTACTGCAGCAGCCTTCTGTTCCGTTTCACTTCTCAATTTACAGCAGGGAGCAAACACAACAAACAGAACAAACAAATGAAAACAAAACAGACGAGCAACAGCAGGCCCCGGAGATCACTCAAGCTTTCCCATCTACAGACTAACTTGTAGTCAACGCACACACAGGCAGTCCATGGTGAGGGAAGGGGAGAAAAAAGGAGAAAGTAAGTGAGTGTGTGCATGCCTGTGTGTGTGTGTGTGTGTGTGTGTGTGTGAGAGAGAGAGAGAGAGAGAGAGCACAAGCAACCTAACACAAAGGGAGGCTAGGACATGCCATTGAATAACCCCCTCATTCCCTAACCCTTCACCTTTGACCTGCGTTTTGAGAGTCTATCTCTCTCTCTGTCTCTCTCTCTCGCTCACACACACAAGCCCATTAGTTCTGCAGACCACGACTGCTATGGCAGTTCAACAGAAGTCTTCAGTGATTAATAGTGGGAGCTCTCCAGACCAAAACACACACACACACACACACAAATTGCAATCTACTTTGCTGTTACAGCGGGTGTTGACACACCAAAAAGTAAAAAGGACAAATAAAATCAGTTTTTAGCTTCGGACAAGGACAAGCGAGTAAGCCAGGAGCTCAGAGCTCTCCTAGTGTCTCTCACATTCTGTGGAATACATTAGAGCAAACGGTGCAATCTTCTGCATATCAACCCCAGGCAGAATCGATGCCCACAAGCTATTTCCAGCTAGACTGTGGGACAATTTTCCTTAGCCTTTAAAACCAGATGTTGGATAGTAGACAAATACAACACTTTAACAGAGAGAGGGCAGAGAGAGAGAGAGTTTGTGTGTGTGTGTGTGTGTGTGTATGTGTGCGTGTGAGAGAATAATGAGGAAAGGGTCAGAAAAATTGCTAAAAAAATAACGACACAAAACCCTAATATGGCTACCGGCAGACCTGAAAGTGTTTTGGCAAAGTCAAGAGGAAACAGCCGTCGAGGGTGTGATCACTGCGCTCTCAATGGAGATAACAATCGACATATCACCTCGCCACATGAGAGGAACGGGTCATCCACATCAATTTACGTTTTACTGTCAATTCACACGGTCTTACAGCTGCCTTGCCAGTACAAATTACCAGGTTTGCAAGACGATTTACAGAATCATCTATATTACAGAGAACTCCAATGCTAAGTCTCTCTCGGTGTGTCCAAATATAAAATTAAACCACGTAAAGAGCGATAACCGTATTAACAGAACAGCGTCAGTAAGTTAGCCTGATGTAGGCTGAGAATGTTTCATTTTTTTCCTTCAACATATATCCCCAGCAGTTCACTTTTGAAGACATCGTTTATCCTCAACATGTTTACCTTACATTTTGAGACTTAACGCCAGACATGTTTCAACTGAACAAACAACACAGTGTTCCCGCAACAAGGACACTATTCATATCTAAACTAAACAGGCGCGACTGCAACAGCCCTACATTTCAAGTAGTGAAGTGTAATAGCCGATCCGATTCTAAATATTCTTGCATTTTGCAACAACATAACCAAGTCGGAACCGCTACAATGTAGCGTGTGACGGAGCCTATGTTCTAAGCGCGTTATTGTGTCAACACGCCCTAAAAGTAACAACTGCATAAAGGTAATCTAGTCCCAACGACAAGTCAAAACAACCAAATGTTTGAGAGAGCTCAGACTGCGGAAGTAGAAGCACCTGCTAATAATGAACTGAAGAGCCAATTGTTCACTGTCACCAACATTGTGGGCTACTGACCCAACTCATGGTCTAGCGGGCTATTTCGGTCTCCAATACACTATGGTTTACAAGTGGTGAAATTACCATGTATTCACCAAATTGTCAGATCTAAGGTAGGTGATATGTGATTTGGCAACGTCAAGAATAGATAACGTTAGCTCACTCGGCAAACTGACTGACCGGGAGAAATGAAAAGTCCACGAAATGTTGCGTTTATTTGCAAACTGTAAATAGCCTAATCGTAGTATGGAAAACCCACTGGGTGAATTTGGGCATTTGAAATTAAGGATGAGTGATTTAAGGGGAAATACGTAAGCGTTTTACATGGGTTAAAACGGTGAACTTAAAGAATACAGGCATAACTAAATTTAATAGTTGGAAGGCTATTCTAACGAAACTGATAAGTCTTGCCACGCACTGGCTTAACATAACAGGCTGTGTCCTGTTAAACACAGACCATGTATCAAGACTGCAACAAGCTTCAAAATTATTTGGTTCTTTTTCTGTTATAAGGTTAAACCATTACAATGTTCCAGACAGACATAGGCTATGTGACAGTCACACAATACTGAATATGTTACCTAACCTGCTAGCTTGGTAGTTATCGGAAAGAAATGTGGAACTTCTTGTCACCTAAATAGTTCTATGCTAGCGTTCACACCGCCGTCAGCAGGTACCGCTATTAGATCACAACAACAGTAGACTTCTGATGCGAAAAACAGGTCAAAAGTAGTCGGCATCACTTACATTCAAGACAAGTTTTGTTTAGACACTTCACTCCAATTGTACAAGTGAAACTGAAGACAGACCAGCCAGAGTTGATAAGCCGTAGCTTGACTAAACCGAATGCTGTCCGTCAGCGAGTCCGATTCCAACGTGGGCCGCCTGCTGGCTTCGTGCATGCACGAGACCAAAGATGAATGGGAAATGCGCAGGCGTGGAAAGGATCAATTCATTATTAGCGCTGCGAGAAAGCCAAAGCTGCCTTACATTGACAAGCGAGGTAGCGGCAAACATTGAGGACATACTGACAATACATTCGATGCCAAGATCATTGACAACATAGAAACACGTCCCAGCAATCCTTAAAAACAATGCCAAACTAAGACATAACGATCGCCCCCTCAAACAGCCAGTTCCATGCATACATTACATCGCTTCTCTGTGATAATGCAGATAGAATGTCCATGACTATTAAAAGTTCGTGTGACGCTGACAATTTCTTTAGTGCATCTCCATAAAACGGACAGACCGTACAGACTACAGACGCATGTTTTTCTTCAGACCTAGCTGCTGTCTAATAAATAATTCAAGTATAGCAGCCTGCACCACCATCTAAGATGTTCTCGCAATTGCAGGGGAGCACAGAACAGTATAGATATAGGCAGGCTACCACAGCAAAGTTCAATCAGCACATTAACCGCAATACAAATACATGCCTATGGTGATTAGGAAAAGACTCCGAAATGGGATTAGAGCGTCAGGAAAACTATCAATAGCTATGTGGCTGGTTGAGTTACACGGCTCCGAGCTACTGTACGTTACCTAATAGCCTACGCGCGATCTAGCGATGTCCTGCGGGATGAGGTTTTACCCTGCGGCCAATCGTGACAAAAATCACAAAAGCAAAAGACCAATAGCGCTACAACCAACATTCATGTCTTAAAAATTATTTAAAGTCATGTCCAAGTTGAATTACCGTGAACGAGTGGCTTGGCTTCCCGTTATCGAGCTACCTCCTCTCCAGTCAAGTGTTTTCTCCCTCTCTCTCGCGCGCGCTGTTCCCCCAACTGGTTCAAGTATTTAGACCAGGGCTTTTGTTCACGTGATAATTTTCGCTTTCCCTAATTGGAGGACGCGGAGTCAGAGAGATAGTCACGGCCGCCCTCCTCCGTGCACAGTGCACCTGTGTTTAGCGCTGCGATGACAGAACGGCAAACAGCGTAATTACATTACGGCCGAACCCACTGCGTCTCAACTGGGCCCGTCAGGCCAACCGCTACCCCGCGGGGGACTCGAGCCTGCGCGTGGGTGCAGCGCAGCGGTGGCTTACCGGCAAAAGAAAATGACATTTAGCTATAGCCCTCTATATTTTTATGCCATTGCAGACCATATCATTATGTTGTTTGTCATCGTTGCCATTGCCTATTTCATTTTAATATAAGGTGTAGAATCAAACACATTTGCTGTTTTCAAACACAAGAACTGGGTGGCATAGCCTGAGGGCAAATTTTGGTGCTAGGCCTAAAGATACAGGCTGGCTCACATTTTCCAAAATGTTCTCGTCTGTCACTGTGCTCAGAAATTTTGCTGTGGACATAAACACGAGGGAAGCGCATTGAGGACAATGACTGCGCGTTCTGCTCTGCTGGAAGATTTTTCTCAGTAAAGAGAAAACAACTAGTCATTCCAGTAACCATGGTGTAAAGTCCCAAACACACAACTGGCATGCAAGCAAGCTGGTCACACCAGTGGCACAGGATGCCTATCACGTCACAAACACACACACACACACACACACACACACACATGCAAATAGACTAAAGCCAGCAGCCTGCACTGTTTCAACTGAAAGATAAAATAAATAAATAAATAAATAAATAAAATAAAAACTCTTCACAGACCTTATTAGAGCCTTGTTAAAATATATAAACTACACTGTGCTCACAAAAATTATACAGAATAAAGTCTAGTTTACATTCAGATGTCAACGTTTAGCTTTAAATGACTTCATTTTGTTAGAGCTATGATTGCAAAGACCGTATCTACAGAGTACAGAAACACAACTATGTATAACTGGGTATTTTGAAATACTGTAATTGTAAAGAGTGGTCTGGACCACAACATACAAAAACAGATTCCAAAGTTGTAAAAATCACCACTACTGCAGTTCAAAACATTTATATTTGTCTCCATAACAAACCATTTTTTCTTCTCAAAGAGGCAGTTGATAGCATTTCCCCTCATACGACTTAAGTTCTCTTGCCCATTAGCTATCACCTTTCACTCTCACCTCTCACCTAGTCTATCTGTACTGTTCTAAATTCATTGCCTTTCTGCACAAACAAGCACTCCATTTTCAAATACAGACTTAAAGGTAATTTCCACAGATACCGGCCAGATACATTCCTCGAGTGTCTGTACAAAGCCCTAGCGTGCGCGCGTACACACACACACACACACACGTTCCAAATGCTCAGTGTCATTCTTATCAAATAAATTAAAGTCTCCTTCCATATCACCTTCTTTTCCTCTTCCTACCTGCCTAATATACCCCCTCCAATCTCCCGAAACAAATAAGACTGCAATTATGCACATCAAGGCTGACATGATTCAATTAAAATCTGATTAATATCTTGGCTCCTGGGTGAATCCCAAAACACAGAAGGGGTTTGGAATCAACAGATGATTATTGTTATTATTGTTTTGGGCAGCCCTGGTCCATATCTCTGTGGGAATAGGAACAGTGATTTGAATAGCACTGAAAACCCCATGTCTCTCTCTATCTCGGCTCTCACTAGTGGGTCTGTCGGTGAGGGCTCCTTCTCCACAACATGGATCAAAATAATAAAGCATTCTGCTCAAGAAGTCATAAGGAGGAGTCTGAACACACACACACTTCTTTCACATAGAATCTTCAGCTAACACATAGCTTTTAGCTTTTTTTAAAGAGAGACCTGGAGAGTCAAACACAAGTCAGAGCTTCTATCAGTGGTTCCCACTTCACATCCCATCAATGCACACAAACACACACACACCCACATAAAACATCCCTTCACCCACTCACACACACACACACACACATAGAAACCAAGCACATTGTCGCTTCCACCTCTGTGACTCTACACCCCATCCATCCCTCATGTCCTCTCCTTTCATGTGGAGGCAAATAGAGTTCAGCTACCTGGGCAGGCAGACCTCAGATCTTTGACATGAAGCAGTCACAGTCTGCCCACACCTTTCTTTCTTTCCACTGACAGATGCACTGCAATCAGTGTTGGGAAAGTTACTTTTGAAATATAATGTGTTACAATTACGTGTTACCCTATTTACAATGTAATAGCAGTGTAATTCTTTCAATTACTTTAACAGTCATGTAACTGCTTACATTTGTTTACTTTTGGATTGCTTTTCTAAATTTTGAAGACATATTCTCAACCATTAGCCATTTCCAAATTGAAACCTGGCAGTGTTATCCTCACAGCAGGGATGGCCAGACTTTTCTGTTTGCGGGCCACATACTTAAAAATCTAAGATGCCAAGGGCCAACGCAAGATTAGGAGCACCAGTCTTTAAACAGTTTCAAGTGAAAGAGTGATTGGATTTTAGATCAGCAAACCTGAGGACTGAATAATCCTGCACTGTTTCATGATACTATTGACCAACATGTCACACCAGTACTGAAACTTTGATGTGCAATGGATTAGTAATATTAGATTAATGTAACAATGGGCCGTATTACATTTTACTTTTTACTTCATGGCAGGCCGCATGAAAGAGAGCAGAGATCCACAACTGGCCCCCGGACCTTAGTTTGGCCAGCCCTGCTTTACAGCGTTACTCAACACTGACTACTGTCAAAATCCTTCAGTACTCACCGTCATGCTAAGGTGACGCACAAATCTTAACAAAAATACTGATCTTGTTTTTTTTTTCCAACTCCTAACACAAATCTTTGTATGACTTTACCTGCTAAATTCAAAACTACTTTTCAGAACACTTGATAAATATTACTGGATAAGCAGCTGTCTATTCAGGAGGTATTGTGTGTGCCTGCTTGCTACAGCTAATTGTCATGGAGTAGTCTAAACTGTAGCCTACTAAAGACACTAATAATGGGTTGTCGTTAGTGGCAAGGCTGCATCATACAAAGTTTAGCTAAGACAGAAACTTAATCTTAGCTTCAGGGAGGAAGGATAATGAGACTGTGTCTGTCAAAAATTAATAACTGTGTAAAAGATGTTTCAAGTTAGCTGGGCCAACCCAAGAGCCCCCTACTCATCCAAACACTATAGAACCAATTAGACACATCAGGGTCGTATGAGACTTTCAGCTGTGAAAGAAGGGTGTTGTGCTCAAGAAAAACTGGCTGAGCAACAAAATTAATGCTATGTGATGTATATAAATATAACATATAGTCAATGTTTCTGCAGAAGTGAAATGTAATTGAAATTGTAATCTTTGAATATTTGCAAAAGTACCAGTAATTTAATTACTTTTTTTAAGTAATGTAACTTACATATTTTCTAATTAACTCATGTAATTTTGTTAAGTGTAATTACTTACTCCCCAACACTGACTGCAATGCTATCTCAGAGAGAAGTGTTGCTTCATGGAGAACCATTTGAGCCTGTGTGTGTGTGTGTGTACTCCTACTGAAACTCTCTTGAAATGCAGCAAACACTTTGTTCATATGAATGACTATTTTAAATGCAGGTGCTAACTCAATTTAAAAAGAAAATACACATCCATAGTGTAACCATGGACAGTAATACAAACAACATCACTGGTGTTGCACCACATTACTGAAAGTCTATCCCAGGCCTAATACATGATTGTGATTGGTTCGTGGGTTTGACTCCAGGTAGACATTCAGAGTACATTCAAATTTGATAGCAGGTTCTTCTCAGTCCACACAGATTAGTATGTGTCTGCTATGTTTTGTCTGTGTCTGTTTTGTATTTGTGTGTGTGTGTGTGTGTGTGTGTGTTCTAGTGGGTGTATCTTTGTATGTTCTTTCCCTCTCAGTGTTTATTTGTGACAAACACCGCAGGAAGTGTGGAGCACAAACAAGGAGCAGCCGCTTTGATCAGACATCAACGTCTGCGCTGATGAGAGGACGATGGGGAGAGAGACAGAGGTATGTATATATAGAGAGAAAATATTTTCAATGCTGACTTTAAAGGTTCCTGTGCTTTTTCCTTTCGGTATGGCAGCTCTATTTGAAGTAGTTGGTTGCACAGAAAAGCTCTCAGTCTCTTTTGTCTTTCCATTCTCCCTGGGATCAAGACAACTGGACCAGCCTAAATGAAACACATTCAGGCTCTCAAGTCCTGGTGCATTCTGGGAAGACCAGGGAGACAGCTCTTCTCCATTGAACTTGACATTGCTGGAAGAGCACACTGCTTCTTCTGTCGCTGGTGTGCATTACATGCTAATGCTCGTTCCCATTTACAGACCTGGGCGTGTTTGTGTGTGGTGTGTGTGTGTGTGTGTGTGTGTGTGTGTGTGTGTGTGTGTGTGATCTGTATACATCTGTGGGAATGTACAGATTATAAAGGCCGTTGTCTTTCGACGCTGGACGCCATACAGTGGGAGCTCAGTAGAGCGCTCTCAAGCCGGAGCGGCTCCCCTGGGGAACCCCGTTCTGGCCCGCCTGGCCTGGCAGAACAAAACCTCCCACACCCGACTACCTGAGATGGAGGATGGAGGACAAAAAAGCAGCACAGATGGTTAGGCAGCTCTTTCCCCTCCCCTCCCCTCCCCTCTCTTTCCATCTCATCCCCTCACTCCCCTACTCCAACTCTCTCTCTCTCTCTCTCCCCCTCTCTCTCTACTCCTCTCCCTCCTCAGCCTCTCTCTTTCTGCTGCCCCAACATACACTCTCATTCTCTTTCTCTCTCTCTACCTCTCTCTCTTCTAATTCTCTCTCCCTCTCTCTCTCTCATCCTAATTCACTCTTTTCCCCTCTTTCTGTCTCTCTTGCTTTTCTCTTCCCCTTCTCTCTCTTTCCCTCTCTCTCTCTCCCTCTCTCTCTTTTGTGGCAAACTAAAAGCGTGCCACCCGACACCGCCCTCAGGAGTCGGCCATTGTGAAAATGAAACCCTCCGCTTTTCATTGTCTCCCTCAATGAGGTGCTTAACATCCAAAGGACACACTGCAGAAGGTGGTCGGGACACGAGGCCCCCAGATGATACGAGGCAGCAGCTCAAGTGGCAATTCGTTGACTGAAAGTCCAATGACTGGAACTCCAATCCCAGACTACACCCCTCCCCCCCAAACACACAAACACACACACACACACACACATACACACACACTGGTCAGGAAACCTCAAGCCCCCACTCCACCCTGAAAGATGAAAGGGTTCAGCTGTGCCATCTGATCAATGAGAGGTTTGCTGAATTTTTAGAAATAAAGGGTGCAAATTACCCCTAAGGGCTCTTCAGTCTCTCTCCATAGAGTAACATTTGCTGGAATCACCAGATTAGATGTGCTTTTTAGCAATAGGGAAAAAAGAACACTCTCATGCTAACAAAGGATCCTTTTTGAGTAGAAAAGTCTCTTTCTTTCTCTCTCTCTCTCTCTCTTTCTGTGTGTGTGTGTGTGTGTGTGTGTGTGTGTGTGTGTGTGTGTGTGTGTATGTCTGTGTGTGAACGTTGTGTATGTGTGTGTGTGTGTCCTTTCCCTTGCTTTTTTCTTTCTTTCTTTCTTACTCTTCCGCTTATACTTGCTGCTAGATGGAGTCTTCTATGGTTGGTATTGATCTGCAACAACAGAGGGAGAAAGAGAGGCTGGAAGGAAGGATGGGGTGTATTTGTGTGTGTGTGTGTGTGTGTGTGTGTGTGTGAGAGGGAGAGAGAGAGACAGAGAGATAGTAGGAGAGAAGGGTGCTGAGGGAGGATGGGGGAGATGGTATAACTGAAAGTGGGCTCAAGCCCACAGGGACTACACTTCGTCTGTGTGTATGTGTGTGTGTGTGTGTGTGCGTGCGCGTGTGAGTGTGTGTATGTGTACAACTAAAACTCTGCACAGGACTGTCTGTCTCAGTAGTGTAGATGAGAGCCTTTTGTAGTTTTGTTTTATGGAAAGGCACATGGTCGGCCACCCCTCCAGGCACGGGAAGTGACCTGAGATGAGTGGCAGCTGTCTGGTGGGCCACCACAAGCCCCCACTCCCCTAATGGCAGTTGGTCTCTTTTTAGTGTGAGTAAAGTGATGCCAGTTCAAACAGATTGTTTTGTGTGTGTATGTGTGTGTGTGTGTGTTTCTGTTTGTGTGTGTGTGTGTGTGTGTGTGTGTGTGTGTCAGGGTAATTTGATCATTTATGAATTCTAGAGCTCAAGATCACTTTCAGGCTCAGGTGTGATGGAAAAACAGTCAACAGCCACAGGTTAATGAAATACATGTCTATCCACATAATGTGCCTATTAAATAGATCCACTCTCTGAAGCTTCAGTCACCCCTAAAGTGTATGTGAGTGCAGACAAGAAACAAATTCTCCTTTCTGAACACCACACACACATTATTTGTATACTCTACCTGCATTGTATAAATAATTTCCATTTTTTTAGTCTTTTTAGTAATTTTTAGTCATTTTAGTAATAATTTGGTAGAACAGAGACCATTTGAGTTCGTTTTTCTCACTTTTTTTAGTAAGTTTTCAGTTGTTTTTTAGTTAGTTTTCAGTAGTGTTCAGTTGTTTTCTAAATGGAACTATAAGCTCACTTTCAGTTTCATTTTCTTATGGCACCATTGAGTCAGTGTAAGGTGAGGGTTTGCTATTTGGTCTATGTTGTTTCAAAGTCTCTCGTTCTGCTGCCTACCAGCAGCGCTCAGTGAGCTCAAACAGCAGGGCTATGGTTGGATGCACTCCCAACTAGCACTTTAACTAAACATTATGACCAAATTAGCATCAGGTGTAATCAGAAGTAATCAGATGAGGTCAACGCTGCCTGTTCCTCCCTCTCTCTCTCTCTCTGTCTCTCTCTCTCTCTCTCTCTCTCTCTCTCTCTCTGTGCCATCGGCGCCACAGTGAGTTCCGGCCTGGTAGTGGGACGGGTGCCTCGTGACCATCTGGCAGGTGCCAGGGCAGCAGGAGCCGGGGAGACAGTGACCAGATGGCATCACTGGGGTGGCACGGACCACTCAGGCACGTGAGCACGGGGCACAAGCGGCGGAGAGGTGACGAGGGGCTGGCAGGTGCTATGAAGGGTGAGAGAGGAGAGCAGGAAGAGGGGGAAAGGCAGAGTGGGGGATGAGAGATAGAGATTAAGAGAACTAGGTTGGCCCTCATGGAGCCAAGAAATATGAGTGAGAGTGCAGGAAGGAGGGAGAGGCAAGACCACAGGAATATGGGTAAAGTTAAGGGAAGTCAGAAGGGACAAACAGGACAAGATACACAGAGGTGAGTGAAAGAGGGAGAAAATGAAACTGAAACCGGTGTAGTTCTCAGTCTAAAGAGAGAAGAAGATTCAAGGATTCAAGGGACAGAGACAAAGGTAAATAGATGCTGGGAAAGATAATAGGCATTGTACTAGCAAAGTGAACAGTGATACAAAGAACAAATAAACACACAGTAGAAGTGAGTGAAAGAGGGAAGAGCTTGGAGGAGGAAGAGAGAAAGTAAGCAAGAACAAGAAAGAGAGGAAGAGAATAAAAAAACAAATGCAAATAGAAAAAATGAAAAGTTGGTACCCATCCATGGTGCCAGCTAACTCGGTGAAGGGATGAGAGGAGGGGGGGGGGTGAGGCAGCTGGACCCTGGGCACTGCCAGTCAGTTAGTCAGTCCATATATCTGTCCATCTACCTCTTCCTGGCAGACTACTAGAAGCGCCAAGGCATCAGTCTCTCCTTTTAATCAGCAGCAGACGCAGAGTGTCAACAGAGCCAGTGTTTACAGCAGCTTATTTAGCATGGCAGCTGCCTGATATGAGGCCAGGCTTTGTTAGGGGCTTTGATCGATGAATTTTCCCAAACGGAAAGAAGGGTGTGTGAGTGGGTGGTGTGTGTGTGTGTGTGTGGGGGGGGGGGGGGTGGGGGGGGGGTGTGGAGGTTGGGAAAGGGTTGTCTGTAAGTTTGTCTGTGTGTCTCTCAGTCTGTGGGGTGTGTGTGGGTGAGTGGGTGTGGTGGTGAGGATGTTAGTATTACTCCCTAGGTTACATCCTCCTATTTTTTTTCTCTGTCTTTCTTCATTCGTCTTTCACGATGGTCTTCACACCACCCTCCCTTCCCACACACACACACACACACACACACACAGTAACACACACACCTGTCACCTGTCTTCTGTGCGGTCTAGTAACTGAGCAAACCTTTATAATGAACATCTGTCGCCATTAATAGGTGGCAGCAAGGTGAGAATTCTCCATCATGGTCTCTCCCTCTCTCTCTCTCTCTCTCTCTCTCTCTCTGCTCCTTGTTTTTTCCCTCTCTCTCTTCCCTCTCTTTCTGTCTGTCTCTCACACATCAACCTACTTTGACTACCTTTGGGTCTCTTTCTCTCACTCTTTCCTCTCTCTTCCCTCTCTTTCTCTCCTCCTTCTCTCTCTTCCCTCTCACCATGTGTCTGCACCCCATTCTTACACTCATATCTGTCTTGGGTATGCATGCATATGCATCACCTTCTGTCCTTCAGGTGAACTGTTTCTTCCCAATTACCAGCTCCTGCGCACAGACAGGTCATAGTATCTCTTCCATGACACTGAATCAGCTGACAGAACTGAAAGATGGCTGTTTGGATGTACCTAATGACAGCCTTTTTTTTTAAAACCGGCTGATTAGTTGGTTGAACCACTGAGCAAAAAAGTTCACCAGAAACAATTATGTAAAAAGCTGATTTGTCAGGCTGTTGAACTAAACTGAACGACTCTCACTATGAAAAATACCAACTTGTCATTAGAGAGCAAGAAATGAAAGACCATGGGCTATTTAACAACTCTGCTTTCCCTCCATTTTAAACCAAATGACCTCTATTTAAATGAGTTGGGCTAACCGACAGGCAGGGTAATATTCTCTGCGCTGCCGCACTGCTATGGCCAGACAGCGAGAGTGGCAGACTAGGCAGAGGGGAAGTTGTTCCTGGGAGAGAGAGAGAGAGAGAGAGAGAGGGGGATTCTGGGAGGATGATGAAAGGTGATGAAACCATGGCGGTGCTGGAGTCTGAGGCTGACAAAGCTTCATGACGCTGCCTGTCGAAAGTGCTTTAACAACGAGGAAGAGGCTTTCACAGCTCCGCGCCTGCCTGCCGATGCTGCTGCTGCCTCTTACACCCTTTCCCAGTAGTTGATGATGAAAAGAGAGAGAGAGAGAGAGAAGGGGATAAGGGGAGTGAGGAAAACAGAGACAAAGAAGGAGAGTGAGAAAGAAAGAGAAAGAGAGAGACAGAGACAGAGATGGAGAGATGGAGAAGAAAGAGGGAGAGAGAGAGACACAGGCATAGAGTGGGGAAGAGAAAAAAGGATAGAGACAGACCAGGAACAAAGAGAGAGAGGAGGAGCAATGGCAGAGGAGTCAACCATCTTCCCTCTGTAAGAGAGAGAAAAAGAGGGAATTCAGTTTAATGTATCCAAACAGCCATGCTAATAAAACACCTTTGAATTTGAATTTGATGAAAGAGAATAGGATACAGTTTGAAGAAGTGGAGAGAAAGAAAGATAGAGAAAGAGTGAAAGAGTACTCAGGCCACATTAGCTCTTCAAGAGAAATGGAAAGAGGGAGGGAGAGGGAGAGAGAGATGAGGAGAACGAGTGAAAGAGCTTATCTTTGATCTGTGATCTGGGTTCTGGATTGACAGGTTGAGCTGGAGAG
>PYXC01001715.1:1860000-1875000 GCA_015244755.2 Tenualosa ilisha | reverse complement strand
AAGAAAGCAGGTGTCACTGTGGGGCTCAAATTATCTGTGGCTCAAAACTAAACAGCTAATTGAGAGCTTAGACTGTCCAAACAATTAGCAATTTTCAATTTTAATCTCAAACGGTCCAAAACAATTAGTCAAGCCAACCCCATTTATGGTTTGCATGGATTATTGTAAATTAAAACAATAAATAAATAAATAATAATAATAAAAAAAATATATGTAATCATCAATAAAATAAACCAAAATAACAATGTTAATGTCACACCTGATCAGAATCCACTGTGATTCAAGTACACATATCTACCTGGGATGCCTCAAAATTTATGCTGGTAGAACTTAAAGGAGAACTCCGGCCACATTCAGCACGTATCTCTGTTATTTGAGCTCCCCGAATGATGATGGTAGAAATGAAATGAAAATGAAAAGAAATGAAAAAAAAAAGATGAAAGATACACCATAAAAACTGTGCCTGCATATGTCAGCTGAGCCTGCATAGCCCTGTTACCACCAAACTACCAGAGAATGTTTACTTTGTAGTACATATCCCATAATAGATTGGTTGACATCAGAGTGGAAATTGGATAGAAGCCTTTGACAGAAGAAGTTGTTGAGGCTTGAATAATGGTGAGATGAAGGTATGAAACCATATGAAACAATCAATGCCCAATTCACAATCAATCAATACCCAGTTCACTGGGCTCCACATCAATCATTTGGAACACTGGGCAATGCAAAAACATGTACATGACAGGCTTGCATTTGATTTGCAATGGATCTCCCAGGAAGTGTAGGTGATAGAGAAAAGAAATAACCGTTTCTAAACCTCCTTTATTAAAGTCTTATAAAACATCATAAAAAACACATAAGATAACAAATAAGACAAATAAGATAGACAGACAGAGACAGAGACAGAGACAGAGGAAGAGACAGAGAAAGAGAGAGAGAGAGAGAAGCTGAGCATATGTGGGTCTGTCAGGTGGTGGCGTATGATGGACAGATAGGCTCACAGAGGCTTAATTCACACCTGCTGTTGATGATTTCATCAGGGACTGAAACAGAGCCCCGACATCTATACAGCTCCCTCCTTTCCTCTCTCTCTGTCTCTCTCTCTCTCCTGTTCTCTGTGGCCTTTCTTCTCCCTCTCTGCTTCAGCCTTATACTCCATTACACTTTGCTCTTTACTATCTTTCTCTCCCCTATCTGCTTCTATCTACTCCTTTCCTCTTTGTTCATTTTTTTCTTCCTCTTTCTTTTCCAACCTCCTGTTGTTCTCTCTCTCTTCATCCATGTTACTGTCATTTTCTCATTCTCTCTTGCTTTTTTTCTTTCCTTTAGCTAAAGCCATTTCACCCATGCTCACTGAACTTGAACTTTCTCTCTCTCTACATTTCTCTTCTCTCTCTCTCTCTTCTCTCACGCGCTTTTTGTCTCTCTCCTCAACCCACTCTCATATTCTTTCTCACCAATTTCACTCTTTTTTTTCTCACACTGACTCAAGTTATATGTCATTCATCTCATTCTGCTTGTGCTATCCATCTCGTTGACTCTCTCACACTCACATCTGCCTTAGTGGCACGGCGGTAGCACGATTAGCGCACACAAAAGGGAATTAGTCTCCTGAAATATGGCAGTGTGTGCTGATAGTGCCCAAGTTATGAATGTGCCAAGTGATAATGACAACAACGGCAATCCAACCATCCCCGATGCCAATGAATCACACTGCGTGCAGAAGAGACGAAAAGAAAAAGGAAGAGAAATGAAAAAAAGAGAAGAGCAGAGGAGCAGAGAAGAGAAGAGGTGGGAAGAGAAGAGAAAGGGCGGTTGATTCAGTCCTCTTTTGCTGTTTGGCTCTGAGTTGCTGACTGACATGATTGAGGCCTGCAGTGCCCTCTAATGTTTCTTTTGTCTTTTCTGTTCTATTCTCTTGAAGCATCACTTCCATTTCGTTCTTATTTGACTGTCTGGTTGTCACTGTTTAGCGCTGGTGCTCTTTGTCTCTCATCCCCCAGCTTCATGGATCAGCTTTCTTATACTCTCATGCTTGTCATCTTTTCTGTCTCTGTCTTTCCATCTATCTATCACTCTGTCTCATGGTAATTATGCCTCTCTCTCTCATTCTGTCCCATGTCTGTCTAATTCATCCATCTATCCCTCCCTCCTTCTCTCTCTCTCTCTTTCTCAGTTTATATTTTAAGTGTCTCTCAAGCGCATGAGCACACACACACACACACACGCATGCACACACACACACACGCACACACATGCACACACACACACAAACTCATGCTACCTTCCTCTTTGCTCTCTCTCTCTCACACACACACATACATACACACACACAAAATCATGCTATCTTCCTTTCTGTTCTCTCTCTCTCTCTCTCTCTCTCTCTCTCTCTCTCTCACACATACACTCTCTCTCTCTCTTTCTTCTCCCAAGCTGTCAGGCTGCCAGTGTGACTGTCAGGCAGACAGGAAGAGGAGAGGAGAGGAGAGGAGAGGAGAGGAGAGGAGAGAGCGAAACGAAGAGCAGAGATATGAAGACAGCTTCTTTAGAAATTCACAGCAATATTGTGAGAGGCGAGCGAGCGAGTGAGTGAGTGAGCGAGTGAGTGAGTGAGTGAGAGTGAGTGAGCACAACAGCAGAAGCAGATGGAAGATAGGGAGACAGCAGGGGAGGAGTAGGTTATGAGTTTAGCAGCTCTGGGTAGACACAGAAGGAAAGGAGGAGAGGGGAAAGAAGAGAGGAGAGAGAGAAGAGAGGACACGAAAGAGTAATAGAGAGATGTTTGCTCTTAAACCCTTTATTTACCTCATTTGAAAGCAAGTGAAAGAAACATCACTTAATTTCTCCTGTTAAAGAGCAATGAGAGAGAGAGAGAAACAGAGAGAAAGGGAAAGAAGGAGAAGGGGAGGGAGATATGGTGATATAACTAATGTTGGATAATATCCCTTTTTTGTTTCTCCTCAGACAGGTATTGTATCTGTTTGCATTGACACATGTTAGCTTTGGCAACACTACCTTACTGAGTCATGCTAATTATTTTGAGTCACAACACTTAAAAACTAAAAAAAAATAATTCTACTTGTTTACTTGTTACTTTGCTATGCATATTAATGATTTGAATATTGAATGAATATTGTATGCAGTAATGGCATTAAAGCTTATTGAACTGAATTAAAAAAAATGTTTGGGGGGTGGACATGAGGTGATATGACTGGCCTTTGACTGTGAGCATGCTGATTTTAAAAAGCTAAATAAAACCACAAATATGGCTCCTAGGTCAGCTGATGTTTCAGTGTTGTAATTCAGTGAGAGGAAGTGATGGTGTGATCGCAGACACGCAAGCACACATACACACACACACACACACACACACACACCACAAACTAAAATATGCAAGAACATGCACACCCACACACACATCAATGCATATCCTCGAAACCCCATACTAATATACATGATTCAGCACACATAAACAAAACCACAGAGACTAATAACCCATGTATTAATTAAAGACTAATATTTACGGTACACACACAAACACACACACAGACCAAATCAAACATCCGCCTTGCCTCTGCTGTGACATGAGCAGATGCTATTCTGTCTATTAGATACTATCCAATAGAAACACACACACACACTCACTCACACACACACACACACACACACACACACACACATGATTACAAGTTGTAAGAGCTGCAAAGAATGGGACGTATTTAATACACTGGAAATTGAGGAAATTCTTTATGATGCAAAAGGAGTACAGAATCTAATAAAGGACATACCTCCAAAACTTTCTCACACACATACCCCCCCCAACATACACACACACACACACACACACACACACACACACACACACATTAAAATAGAAAGAACAAAGACACCGCCTCCACTAAAACACACACATGCCCTCACAAGCATACTACAACAGAGACACACAATCCCCCCCACACACACTCACACAAACACATCTGAAGTGTGCAGAAGGAAGGTTGGCAAAGAATGTTTCCTCATAAAGATAGGAATCACAGGCATCCACGCATGCACACACACACACACACACACGCACACACACACACACACACACATGATTTTATAGCATGCACAGGTTTAAGAAGGTCAATGCTTCAGTAAATGACAAAGTCTGTACAGTCACTTGCAGTGCTAAATGCACGGCAACAAATCAACTGTTTCAGTGACAGGATAGAGCATATTTGAAAGTTAAGCAGACACTCATATGTAAGCATAGGTCATTAAACAGCAATGGAAATATGCAAAAGACACCCATTAAATGTCTCAAGTAACGAGTTTTTCTTACTTTAAAAATGACAAAAGAACACACAAACACACACACATAAACACACACACACACACACACAATTACATTTTACATGACTTCTAAATCCAGCAGTGCTTAAATTCATTTAGCCAACCCCCCTGACACAGGCAATCAATGGAAGAATGACATGAGACAGGTCAAAGGTCATCAACCTCTGGGCCACATTGATCTCTTTCTGTGTCCTTGACCTTGTTACTATAAATCATCTCATAGACCAGCAAGCACTTCAATTCTATTTTTGCCAATCACGTAGCCTATTACCACAAAATTCCACCTAGGGGGAACCAATCAGTGTTGGAAACACTGCACGTGAACAGTGGAGGGGGATTGAGCGGTATTCACATACACACACAAATCCACAGATACACAGACACACACGTTTGGGGGGTGGGTGTTCAAAAATGTCCTTAAATGTCGCAGCGTTTGTTTGTTTGTGTCTTGAAGTGACTCAGTGAGCAGGTGCGAACCAGAATTAGTTTGACAATGAACCTCTTCCTGGGCTTCAACACCTGTGTGTTAACCATAATTGTAGACGAGTTCGTCTCTGTGTGTCTGTGCAGGCAATTTTGTGTGTATTCCTCTGTGTGTGTGTGGTGTGTGTGAGTGTGTCCATGCATACTGCACATTCCACATTAGTTGTGTGTGTGCATGTAAGCATTGGTTTGTTATGTCTCTGTGTGTCTCTGTGTGCATATCTGTTGTGAGACTTTGTATGTTTCTGCTTTGTGTGTGTGTGTGGTGTGTGTGTGTGTGTGTGTGTGTGTATGTGTTTGTTGTTTGTTTGTTTGTGTGTGTGTGTGTGTGTGTGTGTCTGTGTGTGTGTCTGTGTTTAAGCGCGTGTAATTGTGAGAAAAATGATGCTAGCTAGTAGAACGGCCCTCCTGCAGGTCCCACACCGCTGCGCAACACATACATACACACACACACACACACATACACACACACACACACACACACAAACACTCTGTAAAGACAGCACTGATGCCCAGCTGGGAAAACAGCACTGTGGGAACATCGCCTTAAGGGAACCATTAGGTTCCTTTTAAGCAGGCGCAGCTTTCTTTTGTGCTCAGAAAAAAGGTTCCCTTTTAGAAAATTCACAGCATCTGGAGCCTGGTTTCATGGTGGTGGGGACAATTACTGTGTATGCAGTATGCAATTAACTTCCACAGATTCTTCTTTATAAACTTTGACTGAGACATTTTTCATGGCTGGCTGGTTACTTATACTTAGTGTATTTGGATAGTGCATTTGTTTTTGTAAATATAATGAGTGATATTGTGATTAATAGGCTATACAGTGCTTCAATATCCAAATAATGCTGACCGTGAGAGGATTACAGTAATGCACTGTAAATCTCTGTGCTATCTGGTAGGTGAAATTAGATTAGAAAAACTCTATTCGATTCAGAATATTTTTAATTATGATTCCGCAGAAGCATGCACTAACCCTATTTCCAACATTCACAGAAATTATGTTTGTAATTATTATATGTATATTTGCTGTAATTTCTTTGTGTAAAATAAATATATTTGTGCAAGAACTGCCTTGGTTACTGTCCTAAGTGTGCACTGCACTAGTTTAATGTAAGTTTTACTGAATGCCATCACAGAGGACAAGACAGTCAACGCAGGCAAGAGTCCCGCATGTCCACTGAACTACCAGTGCAAGAAACCATACAACCCATATACTTTTATTCTGCATAAACGAACAAATAGTATCCAGATGCATACACTAAGATCTCTTTATTCTGAATTGATTTACCGTAAGTAACACAAATCATCCTCCCTTCAAATTTGTTTATGGACACACATTTATAACCTAAAGTGATAAAAGGACATAGGTGTGAAAGGACATAAATGTGTCTAATGGCTGAGACAATGTAACAGATAAGCACGCAGATTTTCTTTCTCTGACATCTCTCTCTTTTTTCCCTGAGAAGATGAACTGAAAAGTGATTTTCAAATGTATATACATGAAACCTTGTTTGATATCCATTTCTACCTAACTCTTAACAGCTTAAGGAGATATTCCTTTGTCTACTGGATTGAAATGTAAGTATACACCGTGCTGATGGATGTCTATTTGATCGGTATACTTGCACATTTTTGTCTCATTTCTTCTTATACAGCTGTGGAATAGGGAACTATAAATGGAAGGAAAGAGAGAGTGAGAAAGCGAGAGAGAGAGAAAGAGAGAGAGAGAGAGAGAGAGAGAGAGATGTAGGACTTATCTGTCTTATCTGCACATCTGAGATCCATCTAGAACTGTGAAAAACTATTGATTTGTGTGTGTGTGTGCAAGTGTGTTCGTGCATTGTATTAGTGTGTGTGCTCTATGTGGATTGAGAGGCTTACTTTAAGAACATGTGTCTGTGCACGTACACATGTTGTATGTGTTCGAATGTCATGATACGGTGTGTGTGTGTGATAGACATGAGCTTGCTGACTGAGTGTGTGTGTGTGTGTGTGTGTGTCTGTGTGTGTGTGTGTGTGTGTGTGATAGACAGGAGCTTGCTGACTGAGTGGGTGTGTGTGTGTGTCTGTGTGTGTGTGTGTGATAGACAGGAGCTTGCTGACTGAGTGGGTGTGTGGGGGAATTTGTGTGCGTTGATCAAAGCCCCCAGGGAGATCACAAGCCTTTTTATTGATGCATAGCTTCTTCAGCAGTGATCAGTCAGTGATATATGCAGCGACAGATAAAACAATCACACACACACACAAACTATGACACACACACACACACCCTATGACACACACACACACACACAAAACATACACACACACATCAGCTAGGAATCTGAAGTTATTGCAAAAAAGAAAATAAAAACCTTGTAGACACACAACAGTGACACACATACACAGACACACACACACACACACACACACAGTAACCAATAGCACCCTGCTGTGACCCGTATTCAATTAATGCTCTGATCTGCATTACGCAAGGCATAGGGGAACAGGAAGTCTGATTCTCCAGTGGTGCACTCACTTACCATTGGCAGCTTTGCTTCTCGCACCATAAAAATAAGTCAGATAAAGATTTAATCACACACACACTGCTCTGTTATGGTGAGGTGTGTTTAAATAACATTCCCATCATAGTCATAAATACACCCACACACACACACACACACACACACACACACACACGCGCGCGCACGCACACACAACAGTAACAGAAGCTTCATGCAATGTCTGTCTGTCTAGAGTCCTGTTACATGAAGCCACTGTAAAATGACAACAGCAGGATTCCTACTAAGGCCTAATTATCCCAGGTTGGAAAGGTTCTCTCTCCTTCTCTTTTCCTCTCTGTTGTTCTCTCTTTCTCTATCCGCCTTTCTTCCCCTCGTCATCTTTCTTTTCGCATAGTGTGTGTGGTTGTGCGTCTGTCTGTCTGTCCATCTACACAACTGAAGAAGAGGAGAGAAAGCTAACAGTGATATGTTGGTTGTGTGAACGCAAGTGAAAATCTACTGTAGATTTTGGTTGCACTCTTGTACAATAGTGGTGTTTTTATTTGCTGCAGAGGTGAAGAAATTAGGGAACTGGGAGGATGTAGTGTGTGTGTGTGTGTGTGTGTGTGTGTGTGTGTATTTAAGCTACTCTCATCCTCTGCTCTCAATGATAACAACACACACATAAACACACACACTCACACACTCTCTCTCTCTCTCTCTCACACACACTCACACACCCTCTCTCTCTCTCTCTCCACACACACACACACACACACACACACACACACACACACACACACACACACACACTGTCTGCCTTCTGTGGTCAAGTTTTTCCACCTCTGCAGCAGGTGTAAAAATAATCACTAGTCTTTATGAAAACACTGTGTGACTTGCTCCAAATCAACACAGTAGGGCGTTAGCACTCGCTAGACTCTGGCAGATCTTATTCCATTTATTGTAAATAGGGCAATTATGTTCCATTTCAAACACACCAAAAAGACACACATTGACCCAATATACAAAAAAGATCACAACCATCTCTTGTGTGTGGTAGATTAGCATAAACAGTACATATATCTTGCATAGACACAAACTGACACTGCTAAATTAAGATAAAAGCAAACATTTGCTGGAATGTATATGACATGATGACGTAGCCTACATGTGACATCTCTCCAGCATGGTGTAGTCGCTGTGACTTATTGCTTCATATGTTATGTTTTGCCTGGGTGTCAGAGGGAGAGGGAAGGGTTCACTGACGCGATAAGTGTTTTTCATGTCAGCTTGAGGTTATTAGAGTGGATCGCTGTCACAGAGTGTGCTGGTGGTTACACTCCACTGCAGGCTGAATTAGGACTGCTATATCTGGCACTGGGAGGGGCAGCAGTCTGTGTGTGTGTGTGTGTGTGTGTGCAAGAGGTTTATGCATTGGTGTGTGTGTACGTGTGTGTGTGTGTGTGTGTGTGTGTGTGGTGTGTGTGTGTGTGTGTGCAAGAGGCTTAGGCGCCAGTGTGTGTGTGTGTGTATGTGTGTGTGTGTGTGTGTGTGTGTGTGTGTGTGTGTGTGTATGAATGTGTATGTGTCAGGAGAGCTTGGTTATCTATTAAACATCCTTTTTCTGTGACTGTGTTGGCATCAAGAGAAACTGTTATGCATTATTCAATTGACTGGAAGTAATGTAGAAATCCAAAAGGTCCCAAAACGATTCTGACAGTGAGTTCATATGCAGATTCTTTGAGGTTGCCTTTGACTGCTCAGCTGAATCAGTTGTGCTCTTTAAACATGCAAAGATGGACACCCTCAATCTCATTTTTGCCTCTGGCATTCACATTTAAAATCTCATCAATACCCTAGATAGCAAACTACTGAGATGCCTGAACTGGCCCTGATCCGTTCACTCTCTCTCTATAAAGGCTGCATTGCACTCTTGCTCTTGCTCCTGATGTTTAATCAAACTCATGTTTGCCCTTAGATTCTGAGTGCTTGCTGGCCGTCCACCTCAATGCGAGATCAAACTCTTAATCTTGGCATTTGAAGTCTAGGGTCCGCTCATTCTCTCGTTCCGCTCGGTCGCTTGGTTACCCCATGAAGCTTAGCAGCTCTGGCGTCTGGCTGATGCACGTTGACGCTAACGCTAACGCTAACAGCTACGCTCCTCTGAGGGTCTACTGCTGGGCCCCTCTTCTCTCTTATGGAATTCATTTTGCAATGCAACCTGGAGCCTTGAGCCCATTCGACTTTGTGGATGTTTATGCTGTCTGGCTGGCCTTAACAGGGTTCATCAGGGAGAATCACTCAGGATAGTTTCAAGATTCCCTTTCCATATGAGATGAACTGGAATATTCCAGAATCATAGTATATAACACATTGCAAGCTTACATGACATGTATTACATATTAACATATTGCATTACACTAGATTACACATCATAGGTTTTTTCTATAGATAGTCTGTTCTGATTGTCATGTAAATGGTGACTGAATCTTATGAATGGTTAAGGAGCTTTTAAGGAGTCAGGCTAGCATTAGTATCCAGAATAATTTGGGGTTAAATCCGACTATTGTGCCCTTGAGCAAGGCACTTAACCTTGAATTTTCCTGAGGTGGAGACCAGTGTAAGTGAAATAATTGAACGAAATCAGTAAATGGGTTTGGATGAAAGTGCCAGCCAAATGAGTGAAGAATAAAATAGAGTACCACTGCTCTCAGCGACTATTCACTGCCCTTTATTCTTTCATGCAGTGTTCATACCAGCACATAAATGTAAAATGCTTGTGTGTGAGGACAAATTGATGCTTTGTACTCTGAAATGTCAAACAGTAGTTGTAGCCTAGTCTAACTATGATGTAATTACAAAGCATCAATATGCTATTACCCTTCATTATGCATTGCATTACAATGGACACCATGATACCTACACTGTAATTAGCAATATTTTTTAAGAAGAAGAAGAAAAAGAAGAAAGTAGAAGTCTGCATTGTAAGAAGGGACTATTTCTAACATAAAAAGGAAAGAAAAGTCTGAGCATGAATCTTAAGGTTGTTGGAAAATGATTCATATGTATCCATCCACTGCATCTCTCCAAATGAAGTCTTACTAAGGCATTTTGATAACCTCCGCTATGTGTTTCTGAAACCTAGCACCAGGCCTACAGTCGGATGTCTGACAGTATTGGGCCCACTGAAGTGCATGTCTTTGGCCCAAATCTGATCAGTGTGCAGCAATATTTTGGTAGACCTCTGCTGGCACCTTTTCAGCTAGTTTAACAGGTTGAGCCATCAGCAGTGGGAGCTGTCAGTTGGCATTGTGGTAAATTCTCTGAAGTCTGCCTGATGGGTGCACATTTTTAAGGCAAGAGCAAGAGAAGTATAGGAACAACTACATACTGGGCCCTGGCGCAAACTTGGATCATTTTGACCTGTGAAGTACTTGGTAAGGAGTAGGTAACAACATAACAAAGAGTAATAAGAATAGACTTTGTGTGTACTGTCTGCATAACTACAAAGTAAGAATCAGGCAAGTTGTATGAAGCGGAGAGAACGCTATGCTGCTTAGACTACTGCTGATGAGATTTGGCACATCTGAAATTGTGGGAATATCACACTTGAAAATGTATTAAGAGTGAAGCCTATCTAATTGTGCGGCTGTTAATTGTTAAGTTACATAATCATAACCTAGTCAGGGTGTAATGGGGTATGATAATTAGCCCAGGGCTAAAATTCATGCCTTCATTGTAGAAGGCAATGTCGGACTGATTAAGCAGATAACATTTGTGTAGAGTAGAGTACCAATTTATGCATGGTTTTAATATATTTTTAGCCAGAATGAGATCTGTTTTTATCATTAAATAATGTGATCATAACTGTGTTGTTGTTGATTAGCTCAGCTAACTCCTCTCCACATTCTCCATCCTACTTGTAGACAAGGACTGTTCCTGTTGGGTTACAACAACTAGTCTACTTACTATGAATAAGCAGTAATTAGGAGTTTATGTTGGAAAGAAATCTAGTTATTACTCTACTATGGGTAGAATAAGCCCATGTAGTATTAATGAGTGATTTGTTATGACTAACAAATGGCTAGTGTATTATTAATGTGCATGGTAATAAGCTGTTAATTGAATGGTGACTATGTGTACCCTAATTTAAAGTGTTACCATAATACCATCACATTATTGGCAAAAAGTTGTTACATTATTGGTTCAGGAATTTTATTGTTATTGTCGAATTGTTACATTCTTGGCTTTATTACAGAAAAACCAGTAAAAATTATGGCCATTATTACATTATGCACTGCTACATTCCTCCATCTAAATCATGAGCTAGCCTGAGTGAGCACTGTTGCGCTAACTGAATACTAGCCTACTGGTACTACAACAGGATAAAACTTTAGCAGTATTATCAGTTCAAATTCATTGACAGAGGGCACATCATAAAATTGTATGAATTTTATTTTTCTTCCTTTCTCTCTTTTGCATCTCCATCTCTACTTTTAACATGTTGAATTAGCATAGTCTAAAGCCATACGCAATAGGATTTTGATGATGATGTTCAAGAAGTCAAATCTCGCCCCAACATGCACTGGAGTTCTTGGCAAACTAATATTTTTTCTAATACAAACAAAACAGTAGGCTACAGTTTAACTACAAAGCATTACTAATTCTTATTAACTTGTTTAGTGCTCATCACATTTTTAAATTGTTGTTAATTTAAATTGTTGAATTGTCTAGGGATTTCATTTTTTAAAGGTATGACACCCACCACAATAGTATAGCCTGCCTTGCATGACAGATATGTATCCATGCATGCAGCAAAAGCAAGAATGATGTATTAGCAAACGTCACTTAACACAAGCTCATTCCGTAACGGATGAGTCATACGTCACCAAATTTGTTTAACTGGCCAATTCTATAGGCCTGTTCCCCAGAGGGGGAGGACCCTGGGCTCAGAAGCAGCGGTCCCGCCCGCCCTGCCCATAGCTCCATCCCTGCTCCCAACAATAGTGCTGTTGTTTAAAATCACTGAGTGAGTGCTGTCAGTTGGAAGAAGAACGAGAGAATTTGGTATACTAAACAGGAAACTGGCAGCTACTGCTAACTGAATAGGTCATAAACTAATTTTCAGTTTCATTTCCCATGGCCCTATTCAGTTAGTGAAGCTGCCAGTTCAGTATTCACTATCTGTTCAATATGTTCTACCAAATTCTCTTGTTCCTGTTTTTATTGACACCACTTAGTGAGTTTGAACAAATACCCCAGTTGGAAGTGCTCTAGACAATCTCTTCAAAAATTGTTTTGTTTTGTAATGAGGTGCACTGGAAATGAATACCAATGGCAGTTAACAACAAGCATCTTTAATATGAAACTAATGCAACACATTAATCAAACAGCAGTAGAGCCCAGATACAAACTGTTTTTGACAAACTGCACTAGTACAATGGCTTAATGTCCTGTTCAGGAGACATCATCCTAAGAGTAACCCACTGAATGGGCTTACCTGTGACTAGATATGTGTTCTTGTCTCAGTGTTTCACTGTATGTGTCTAATGTTGCAGAGTCATTTGCAAGACTGTGGTTGTATCTGAACACTGGCACATATGAGATGAATGTGTGTGTGTGTGTGTGTGTGTGTGTGTTTGTACATGCATGTGCGTGTGATGGAGAAAGAAAAATATGTATGTGTTATAGAAATACAGAGAGAATGAGAGAGAGAGAGAGTGTGTGTGTGTGTGTGTGTGTGTGTGTGTGTAGAAACACAGAGAGAAAGAGAGAGAGAGAGAGTGTGTGTGAGTGTATGTTTCACCTGACCCTGGGGGACTTAAGCTGTCTGTCTCTGATGTAATCACACACCAAACTGAGAAGAGAAGAGAGCGACAAAGCATTTCAACCAGGTCAATTAATTCAATAAAATATTCTCCCCTGAATATGTCTGTTTTTATGTGCATAATCAATACAACAAATACATATCTAAATATATGAGCCTTTGACTTTGTTATTCACTGGGGTGGCTTTTGAAAAATGAAAAACAGAGAGTGGGGAGATGAAAAAAGTGGGAGTGAATGAGCTGATTAAAGGCACGGTTGGACTGAATAATTCAGCACTGGGGGGAAGGCACCTCCAGCTATGTGACAGCAGACACACACACACACACACACACACGCGCGCGTGCGCACCCACACACACGCACGCACACACGCACAAACTCTTTCTCCTATTGTCTCTATGACACACACGTGTGCACACATGCACACACACACACACACACACACACACACACAAACTCTCCTTCACACAGTCTCGATAATGCACCTACACACACACACACACACACACACACACACACACACACACACACACACACACACACACACACACATATACACAGAGGCACTGACTGAAAGGCCCCACTGAGTGTGCAGGTGCCATGGCCTGCTGCCCTAAATGCCAGTTTGTGGAGGACAGATGAAACATGATCTAACATCGCACCTCACCCCACTCCCTCTACATAATGCATTTCTGACCGAGGCAGTGCAGGTGCACAAACTGTGTGTTTGTTGAATAACACCCAAGGGCACAGAATTAACCAGGTTGTTAAACTTAGTTCACAACGACACGACACTATGCTGCTGAAATTCCAGAATTATTGCACTTTGTGCAAAGACTGTGGCACCTCATCATAGGCAGATGTTTCCTTTTGGTTTGCTTTCCAGTGGGTGGGCACATTGTTTGAATTTTATAACTATTAGGGCTGCCTTCAATCAACCACTTACATTTGACCTTGACGTTGTCTCCCCTTGTCTTTCCTTTCCTCATTCTTTCTCTCTCATCCTTGTTGTGTCCTGTGTCTGCACAACTGTGGGATGGGAGACACTTCTACGACTTTGTTGCCTGCCTTTATTTTTGGCTGTGAGCTCGAATGCCTTTGTCATTGCTGTTGGATGACAGGGACACATTCACAGGAAGGATACTAAAGACAATTAGCACTGAGTGATGGAAATGTGTGTGTATGAGTGTGTGTGTGTGTGTATGAGAGAGACAGAGTGTGTGAGTTTTCTTTTTTGTGTGTGTGTGGCTGTGTGTGTGTGTGTGTGTGTGCGTGCGTGAGAGAGAGAGAGAGAGAAAGAGAGAGAAAGAGAAAGAGAAAGAAAGAGAGAGAGAGTTTTCTTATGTATGTGTGTGTGTGTGAGAGAGAGAGTTTTCTTGTGTGTGTGTGTGTGTGTGTGTGTGTGTGTGCATGTGAAGGTCACAGAGACAGAGCTGGGAGAACAGTGACAGGAGGTGATTTGAGGGTGCAGGGTTACCACCCGTTTTCAACATTTTAAAACATGACCATGGAATGATTTGCCAGGGACATTAACTGAACTCTCAGTCCCTTTGCAATAGATGCACAAATTAGTTTCACAATAAACAAATGCCATACAAAACTGTCGTTCAATCTACAGGTTGGGACTTATTATTAAATTAAAAAATAGTGATTGAATGAAAACCTTTTTTTTTCAAATATGCACCCTCAGGATTCAGGATAGACAAAGAACACACTTTGTAATATATGGGAGATCTAAACATGGGAAAATCTGTGAGAGCCACAGACACACAGACACACAGACACAAACTGTATGGGTTGGTGAGAGAGAGATATTGACTGTATGGGTTGGTGAGAGAGAGATATTGAGGATTAGGGGAACAATGTACT
>PYXC01001715.1:1837500-1857500 GCA_015244755.2 Tenualosa ilisha | reverse complement strand
GGGCAAAGAATGAGTGAATAAGAGATGAGTGTGGGGAGAAAGGAGAGAGTAACAAGAATTCCCTCATTTTATCATCTGTAGTGAAATCAAAGGGAACATTAGCATAAAGAAAGCATTAGATGTTTATCTGAGACCTAGTGTTCCAGGGGCCTCTGCGGACGAGGCGTGTGTGTGCTTGTATTTGTGTGTATGAGTGTGTGTGTGTGTGTGTGTGTGTGTGTGTGTTGGTCTGTGGAGACTGCCTAACGAACTGGCAGGATCACACACGTGCTGTGAATGTTTAATTATTCAGCAGAGTAATTAAAAATGGTTCTGAGAAAGGAGGAGGGAGGAGGTGTGTCTGTGTGTGTGTGTGTGTGTGTGTGTGTGTGTGTGTGTGTGTGTGTGTGGGGAGGGGGGTAGGAATTCTGTAATGAGATCTAAATTGTGATGGAGGAGCGGATGGATGGATGGATGGATAAATAGACGAATGAATGAAGGGATGGAGAGATGGCTGGAGAGATTGATGGAATAGAGGTAAATAAAAAATGGAAGTGTGTGCGTGTGTGTGTGTGTTTGTGTGTGTATGTGTGTGTGTGTGTGTATGTGTGTGTGTGTGTGTGTGGAATGTTTACCTGGAGAATGAACTGGTTGTTTTGGCCTGGGGATGAATTTGAATTCTGCTGAGTGTGTAGAGAACTCTTTCAACAGTCTTCCATTATACCTTTAAAATACGCCCTGACTCTGACAGGATCTTGCCCTCTATCTCTCTTTTTTTCTCTCTCTCTCTTACTCTTTCTGTCTCTTTCTAACTCTCCCTCTCTCATTACCTTTAACCAGTTTCTCCTTTTTGTGCTATTTACTGATATTACTTTTTTCATTTGAACTATTCTTGTGAGTGCTACAAGGCTATTGTACTTGGTCTACAGAGAAAGAGTTCAGTTTCATTTTTCCATTTCCACAGTTCTGGGCCCAGTCTGGTTTGGCAAAAAATAATAATAATGAAAGCAGGGAATGCAGGAAAAAATACAGACACATTAGTCACATGTAAATATCAGGGACAGTGGCAGGTTTGAATATGACCTTTGACCTTTGGTCATTTTCTGATCCCACAGCATCCTCATTACTGTAATTCCCGATTATTACATTGATTTAGCAAAATGTCTCCATCTATGTGGTTAATACATGGGTGAGTGCTATATACAGGATTGCATTTCTTTTCATCATTCTGTTTAATAATTCTACTGATCATTCTACTGATCTGATTGTGATTCAATAGGCGATGTTTAGCAAACCCAGGTTAATACATGAGTGAGGTTAATGTAAGGGTGAGGTCAATAGATGGTTTTGTTTTTGTATAAAACACTGACCTGAGGTTTATACATGGTGCCGCTTATATTCGGGAAATTACTTTATTCGATCTTACAGTAATAAAGGCAAAATTACTGTAAAAAAATCCATAACATACAGTATACTTTAAGACCAGAATCTACTTATAGTGAATATTATAATTCTTTTTGAATAATGTGTCTCTGTGACATGTTTCCCTGTCACTCTACCCCTCACTGATCCTAAATACTGCAGCCTGTCCCCCCCCCCCCCCCCGCCCCACCTTCTACAACGATGTCCCTGCCAGTGTGACCTCTCAAGAGGGTTTAATTTACCTTTGCATTTAGCACACATACATGCATACACACAAGCAAACACACATACACACGCCGCACATACACACACACACACACATGCTGGCGTGCACACACATGCTAGATACAATAACATTCATACACATACACACACATACATGTGTAAACAAGCTTCGATTGGACCTTATACGCGGAAATCGACCTCAAATACATGCATTGAGAATGTTCACACACAAAAACTCTCCCTCTTCCCCTCTCTCTCTCTCTCTTTCATACACACACACACACACACAGACAGACAAACACACACACACACGCACACACACACACTCCTATTTGGAGCTCTGGGGCTGATCAGGTAATGTGACATACAATACTTATCCCTTTTGTCCGGCGGGATCACACACTGGCACCAATCAGATGATGTCAGCAAATCCTCTTCACAGAAGGAGCTGCCTGACACACACATACTCACACTCACACATGCACACACACGCACACTCCTAAACACAGGGGCTACTTGACACATGCACACACACACACACACACACACACACACAACAGATTCACACTGAAGCACATGAAAGTGCTTGGCATACATGCATGTGCACACACACACACACACACACACACACACACACACACACACATTCACCCCACAGGCCCACCCGCTGGAGGTCAAGGATTAATCCCCCTCTCTCAAGCCAGCTTTTTAGCTTTCTGTTCTTCCCTCCATCCATCTTTCCTCTGTTGCTCAGTAAAACTCTCTCTCTCTCTCTCTCCACTCTGAACCCCCTCTATCTTTAGCCTTCTAGCACCTCTTCCCTTCCTCTTCCAAGACTGTTGGTCTATCAGTCTTTTACCAGCTCTCCCTCCTGACACTAATCTCTTGAGAGTATTTCACTCAAACATTCAATAGAGATATGGACGCACGTGTACACACACACGCAGACACACACACATGCACTTCGTATTTTCCAATTCAAGCAGCAAGTTTAATGTGTGGAGAACAGCTTCTGTTAATTGAGATGAAAAAACTTCAGATTTAATAATATTTGATCTACTTTTTCTTATCTCTCCTCTACCTCTCCCTCTCTCTCTTACTCCCCCCTCTCCCCCCCCCCCCCTCTTAATTCCCCCTCTCTCCCTTTCTTTCTCTGTGTGTCTGTTTCAGTAATAGTATCAGACTGCATCTTGCATTAAGGCTTCTGTTGGTTCGCTGTATTGAAATTCAATAGAAGAACAAGGACACAGCGGCAGAGATTCCTGTAAATCAACAGAGGATCCATTACAACCCAACAGAGACACTTTACATTCTTAAACCCCACGACCACCACCACCACACACACAAACACGCGCGCACACACACACACACACACCACTCCAACACACACACTCGCACACACACACACCTGCACATGTGCATTCAAGCCTGTAGACTAGAATGCAAGTTGAACTTATTCAACCTTGAAAGGCTGCTGTGTTCAACAGAATTAGAACACACATTGGGATGGCAACACACACACACACACACACACACACAGACACACACATCCACATTATGCAAACACTGTGTACAAGCTTCATTCATTCTGCATTACCACTACATTAACCAAATTATCCAGAGAGTCCTGCAAAGTGAGCTATGCAATACATTATGGGACCTGGGATCACTTTGAACAATACTTTCCTAACTGTTTGATGCTTGTTATACTGTAAGTACAAAATCCATTCAAAATCCATATACTAGCAACCAGAGTGCATGGCCTTAGCAACCAGTAGTCAGCTGACATTTGTATCCTATATTCTGAGATGTGGTAATCAGGGAATGCTAGTGCACAGTATATAGAAATACTTTCTATAGAAACACTTTCTATAAGCCTGTATTCATAAAGCATTATAAACACATGCATTTGTAAGGAATAACGTATTGTCAGCCGGTCATTATAGGAAAATATATTTTCCGACAGGACGAACAGGACCTTGATGCCGAAGGCGGAGTTTGCAAGGCAATAAATAGTTTGCAATGCAACTTGAACTTGCAAGATTCTTTAGAATGCAGCTGATCTTTTTTCACTTTCAATGAAGTTAAATTGTGATGAGTGAAAGACCTCTACTCGTGGGATGATATGCAGATGTGAATCTGAAGCATAAAAATCTGTTGCCATTGACAGCGGTCATTATACTTTTGCAGCGGTGATTTTACAGAAATAACTGACCTCCAAACGTTGGGAAGGCCCATTCAAAGTGAATGGAATCTCCTGCAGCATTCTGGAGAGCTGTAAAGTAAATGGTTATAATGCATTCATAAAGTCTTATAACAAACGTCATTAGTGTTTATAACTGTTTATACATTCTCATGACTGTACTCATAATGCATTATGATGTTATCTTATAAGCCTTTACAACTTGGAGTGTTACAAAGCGTTACAAAGCTTTAATTTGTTAATTGTCCTTATAAGCCCAATTCCTCATACCAAACAAGGTACCATTACAGATTATAAGTAAAGTCATATGTGTCCCTAGTATCAAAAGGATAAAGTAGCTTATAAGTCTTGTAGACACCTAAAGTTATAAAGGCATCTATGATAACATTATAATGCCTTATGAGTACAGTCATGGAAATGTATAAACAGTTGATAGTAATTTGGTTAGTTATAAGGCCTAATTAATGCATTATAACCCTTTACAAATGCATTTATAATGCTTTATGAATGCTGAGTTCATAGAAAGTGTTACAGAAATATTTTTATACAGAATGACTCTTACCACGTCTCTCGTGTCTTCATTTATTTGCATTCACTGGTGGGGCAACACACACACACACACACACAAAACACACCTACACACATCCATACAGAAAGTGGAAGGAGGGGGTTTCACTGGGAGGTTCATGTTACAGATTTAGTGGCCAGGCATTATGGGTTTAGTGCATTTGCGTGTCTGGAGAGTTTAAATGTAAGTGAGAGAAAGTGCGTGTGTGAGTGGATGTGAAGATAAGAGTGAGTGAATGAGAGTGAAGAGTGAAGCATATGCGAGCGTGTGTGTGTGTGTGTGTGTGTGTGTGTTTGTGTGTGTGTGTGTGTGTTTGAGTGTGTGTATGTGTGTGTTTGTGTTTGTGTGCGTGTTTGTGCGTGTGTGTGTGTGTGTGTTTGTGTGTGTGTGTGTGTGTGTGTGTGTGTATGTGTGTGTGTGTGTGTGTGTGTGTGTGTGTGTGTGTTTGTGTGTGTGTATGTGTAAAAGGGTTAGTATACTCACTCAACTCATCTGTCTGAGCATTACACTGATGGGGACGGCCTTGCTCTGATAAGCACAGATATTACCTATTTGATGGATCCTCTTGACGTTTATATAAAAAGTGTGTGTGTGTGTATATGTGTGTGCCACTCTTTACTTCTTGTGTGACTGTGGGCCAGATGTATGAAAGCATTTCCGTCTTTTTTTGACGTTCAATCTTCACTGTTAGCATTAGGTGGAAAAGAGTGAACTGCAACTCAGTATGCATTAACTGCGACCCAGTAGTGTGCATAAAACTGCATGTAACAGTTTCCTTTCTTCTAAAAGCAGGGGTAATCCAGATTACAGTCAGATGTATGAAGCCGGGAAGCATTCAGATACAATGGAATCAATATTCAAAGCACCACATTTACTGATTTGTACCATATCACAGGCAATCTTTTGCTTTTTCACTGCCTGTCCCTCGATCTGTTTGGTTTTGAAGTTTGAAGTTGTTAATAGCAGAACAAAAAAGCTTTTTTTAAAAATGTTAGGCCCAGTAGAAGTACCGGCTTTCATTATCTCTCTGTTTGCTAACGTCTTATTAGCATGTACAGTATTGTACTTCCTGGACACTAAAATGCTTATGCTCTCTGTCGGTGAGTTATTTTAGGACCCCATGCAGACATCTAATGGGCACCGTATATTAGGCTAACCAGCAAAAAGACCAGATGAGTTTCATTTTTATGATTCGTATGCAAAAGGACAGGGTGCAGGTATAGTGTGCAGATAGGTTCAGTGAACAGTGCCAACCATGGTATATCTGGCCCTCAGAGTTTTGTTTGCAGCTGTGAAATGATGGATCTTATATATATAATTTCTCTCTCTCTATATATATATATATTATATATAAATATAATTCATACTCCATGCAATCAGTCTGAAGTTTGTAAGGCATTTTCATCATTCGGTGTGGTGATCTGATCTTCAAAGTCCTCCCTCTAGTGGTAGGGTGATGGTAGTGAACATATCTTAGTTAGTAGGTGTGCAGTGAGTGGCAACTAATAAAATGAAGCCCACCATCAACACCTCATCAGGAGAGGAACACTCATGTGAATGCCTGTGGGGTCTGGTGAGTGCTTCCAGAAACGCTAGATATGTGTATGTGTGTGTGTGTGTGTGTGTGTGTGTGTGTGTGTGTGTGTGTGTGTGTGTTTGTCTTGTGTCTATGCCTGTGGGCACGTCTCTGTGTGTGTGTGTGTGACAGTGCCTGTGTTTGTGTGTGTCTATCTCTGTTGGCATGTGTGTGTCTGACTGTGTGTCCGTGTGTGTGAATGTGTGTGTGTGTGTGTGTGTGTGTGTCTGTGTGCGTGTTTTTGAATGAGGGATTCATTTATTCTTCAGCTGTCACTCACTTTGGGAGCAGGACCCAGAAAGTGACATGAGAGCTCTGTCGGCATGACAACCCTCTCCCATCCCCTGTCTCTATCCCTCCCACTCTAAACCCCCTCCATCTCTCTCTTTCCCTCTCTATCTCCTATCTCTTCTTTATTTTTCTCTCTCTCTCTCTCTCTCTCCCTATCACTCTGACTCAGCTGTGGAAGTCACCTGTGTGCATTACCAAGTGGCCACTTAATGCAGCTTTGAATGTGAGGACTCATGGGTATGAAAAAGTGAGAGATGGAGAGAAAGGAAGAAAAAAAGAGGAGGAAAGAGAGAAAGGGATAGATAAGGAGAGAGTAAGAGACTGAGAGAGACAGAATGTAAGGGAGAAAATTTGGACTCACTGATGCCAAGTACATTTGCTCAGCACGGGGGCAGCCATAAAATTTCACACACACACACACACACACGCACACACACACACACACACACACACACACTCACACACACGCACTCAAAGGAAAAGAATGGCAAAAAGTGCTATTTTATGCAGTTATACATACACACACTTACAGTGCACATTCAAATCCAATGAGTATAGCCTATTGGGAAAAATAAAGTAGCATACGCACACACTCATGCAAGCACACACACACACACACACACACACACACACACACTCACAGGCCCTTGATGAGTCCCCACTAATAGTGTGGCATACCACAGAGATGTCAGGCAGTGTGGATAAAAATGGCTGTGTGTCCCGTGAATTTTAATTACTGATTGACAGACGCCGCCACAATACACCAGGAGCCCATAAGCAACCCCCTCCACACACACACACACGCGCGCGCGCGCACACACGCACATGCACACACACACACACAAACACATGTACACACACACTCACTGTTTCCCCACCCTTACCCATAAATGGTGCATCACAGAATGCAAGAGGAAATCACTTAGACCACCCAACATCTACACACACCAACACACACACACACACACAGACACAACTGAAATGACTCAGACTCCTCATTTCTACCTAATCCAATGAAAATCGTTTAACCTGTAAGTGCAGCATTATACTCCCTGAATACAAACACTTGCACTGCACACACAAACAAGCACACACACACACACACACACACACACACACACACACACACACACACACACACAGCACGAGGCAGTAATGCAACTCTGCATCGACTAACTTCAAGCAGCTGTTGCCCTTTAAACAGCACTAAATTGATGTGGATCACTGGGAGACATACACACACACACACACACACACACACACATTACCATATACAGACACACTCACGGGCCCCTTTCAAATCATCTGTCCTACCTTCTTTCACTATGCACTACCTTGTTGAAAAGTCATGGGCTCAAGGAAAGATATGAAGATGAATTTCATAAGGACTTCATTGACGTTAAGAGGATCTGAGTCCATTTACACTTACGGGAAAGCGAGTGTTATTGATCTGTGCCAGAGGCAATTCTAGAACTGGGAGAGTAGGGGGGGCTTAGGCCCCGGGCCTGTAGGACTATCAGGAATGTGTGTGCCGAAATGTATCTTTTTATAATTTCTGAATAGGATCCATTAATTAATGTGTTATTAGTTGTATAGCATTTAGCTGGCTCAGTCTCTCTTGTCTTTCCCTGCTCTCTTTGCCCTTGACTTTCCTCTTCAAACTCCTCAGGATAAAATGTGGTGAGGAGAGGAACAGTGTAGAGTTCGTGCAGGGAATCAGATTTAACTAATCTTTGTGAGCCTGTCACAATGGATCTAAGCTTACACACAGACACATACACACATGGTTCTCACTGTTCGACCAATATTACAGTTTTTCTTGATTGCTAAGAAGTGGTTAATGAAACTGAGTTCTTTTTCACACATTTAGTAACCAGGTAAATGCCACAGACTTAGCAAAAACCTAAGGCAGAATCTGCTTATTTTGAAAGCAGAGTTCTGCATTTTGTCCTCCTTTGTGTTATAAATGACTGAGAGTACACTGCTCTGACCACTGACTGTGATGTCTGAAAGAAAAAATTGTGTTTTTGGGCAAAGTTCTCCTGTGGTAACTGATTTGATACTGTGGATTCTGAGTGAAGCTGCATCGAAGCAATCAAGCAAAACTGTAAAAGGATTATCTGGAGTGAATCAACCTGCAGCCCTGTTGTTTCACATTGCCGAGTGCTGTCGGTAGGTGTGACAGCGATAAAATTTGGAGCAACGTAGACCAAATAGTGAAACAGCAGCCAACCCTAACCGGTGAGGGCAAGAAGTTTTGTTAAACTATGCCCCCATCTGCATAGCTTGCAAATTCGGTCTACGCTGTATCAAATGCTGTCACTCTTATATCTACCAACAGCCCTTGGCAGCCTAAAAGAACAGATACATGGGCTGATTGACTCTGGATTTTTCCTTTAATGTTAGTAATGCAAGCCCCCCCTTCTCTCTGTGCATCTGTGCGGTGTCACTGCTGGTGTTTGTCTCCTCCCTGCCTCGTTTCCCACATCTCACTGTCAGCACCATGTTCACCTGGTAAGGAGGATGGGTGACATCGCCGCTGCATTCCCACACACACTCCTGAGAAGAGACACACACACGTTCCAAGAGCACCCACTCTCTGAAAAGGACGCATAGAATCTCCCTCATAACACAAGCACACGCACAAACAAACACACACACACATACACACATCTAACATACTTACAAACATACAGACACACACACACTCGACTCCTCAAACAACAACATAAACAACACTCTGAGGATACACTCCTGAGAATTAACACACAAACTCTTATGGAACATATAGAAACACACACTGACAAACACACACACAGTCACTTTGAAGACGTAGACTATGTCTGAAATGGGAAAAGATTTTGCTTTCGAAGGGAGTGTTTGGTAGATAAATGCATAAAATTCTGCCATCGAAGGTCCCTTAGTTTTGCCCAATTTTGAAGGAAGCATGGATGTATCCTTCATGCTGCCTTCAATGTCCAACATTCTATCGAATTGTGTGGTCAGCTGTCGCCACCTGGATCTGTGCCTATATGAACAAAAAGACAGAGTTCTAATTAGCTGTCTAGCTAGGTTGTCCGAAACAAAGTTTTTAGCCGGTGCCTTGATGCCTTCTACAACGTGTAACTTGTTAGGCAGTGAAGACAGCAAGGCAGCAAGTCACTACCTTCCCATTTCAGATGAAGTATACATCTACGCTTCCTTCACAACTGGGCAAAACGAAGGTACTTTTGAGGGCAGAGTTGTATGCATTTATCTGACTCTGACACGCCTTGATGCCGTGCTGCCTTCTGCAAAGGACACAGCATCTCTGTAGTCATGAGCATGACCTAAGGACACACACACAGACTCTAACACCCCCCATCAGACACACACACGTTACTCACACACACACAAGTATATACCACCCCCCCACACCACCACACACACACATACACACACTACTTAACATACACACACCCACAAATACACACACTGTTAAACACACTGACACGCAGACTTTTAAAGGACAGCAGTGCTCTTCTCTGGAGTTGATCATGGAGCTGCTTATCATCTGATTTAGTCAAAGCTCTCATAAATATCCCTGTCCGCCACCTCTACTGCTATTATTGCCCCATTTGTCTGGCCTGACTGTAATTTTTGAATGGATATTTATGAGTGTGTGTGTATGTGTGTGTGTGTCCTCTGAGTGTGTGTGTGTGTGTGTATGTGTGTGTGTGAGGGGTGTGTGCAGTGGATGAAAGTGGGGGATTGATTGATGCATTGATCTGAGACCCACTTTAGGGGTCTGTGCCCCACAAGCCCTGCTGAGCAGAGGCTGAGAGTGTGTCTCACATGCTTCCCTTCCTCTAACCACATGCACTCACACACACACACACACACACACACACACACAGCACAGCACACTATGCTCTTTCTTGCATTTACACATATACACACCTGCATTCTCAGAGAAACACACACGCACACATACACACACACACACACTCTTTCTCTCTCTGACTCTTGTGTTCACACACACACCTACATTCTCAAAAAGCACACACACACACACACACACACACTCCAGCCCTTATTAGATTTGCCCATAAATATTTGATGACTCTGCTCCACCACCGGGGGCAGGATCCAATCTGCAGCTGCAGAGAAAGGCACTCAAGGTCAGACTGCGCCGCATCGCATCACTTCCTGTTTCAAAGGTGGGTGGGGCAAAAACACAGGAGGATGCTGGGATAGCAGCCATGTGTATAGTCTCTTTGTGTGGGTTTGTGCAGGTAGGGTTTTTTTTTGTGTGTGTGTGTGTGTGTATGTGTGTGTGTGTGTGTGTGTGTGTGTGTGTGTGAGAGGGAGAGAGAGTGTGTACATACAGTCTTTTTATGAATAAAATAGAGAGGATATAAGGCCAATAACCTACACGAAGAGCTCTCTCTCTCTCTCTCTCTCTCTCTCTCTCTCTCTCTGTGTGTGTGTGTGTGTGTGTGTCTGTGTATGAGAGCGAGGGAGAGAGAGAGATATTTTTTTTCTAAATGAACTCCACTGAAGTAGGTTGTGAGAATAGAGAGGAAATTAAACTCCCTCAGCTGTCCTGTAGAACTGCTGATGGTGGTGCCACATGTAAACAAATGACAGGCTTTCAGCAGCACATTGTCTTCAAACTAATTGCAGGGAGACAAAAGATGCGAGAGAGAGAGAGAGAGAGAGAGAGAGAGAGAGAGAGAGAGAGAGAGAGAGAAAGAGAGAGAGACAGATAGGGAGATATAGAAAGAGAAGCAGAAAAAGAGAAAGAATTCACAGGGGGAAATTGTGTGAATTTGTTGCAGAGAAGTGAAAAGTCTAAAATAGAAGAAACACAACAGATAGGTGCTGATGAGAGGGTGAAGAAAAAGGAGGGAGAGGTGCATGAAGCGAGGGATGGAGGTTGTGAAGGTGGGGGAGGAGAAACGATAGAAGAGGCTTTGTTTTGGAGGAGGACTGGGGAAGACAGAAATCTGAAATTCTTGAGCTCATTTTCTATTGTTTCTCTGCTTTTCTTGTCATCACTTCACTCATCCCTCTCTCTTCCTCTCTACCTTCTCTCATCCACTGGCCTGGTCTCATCTCTTTTAATGTCTCCTCTACTCCTTCCTTCTCCTCTCTCCTCACCTCCTTCATTCTAATGCACCTCACTGTCAGCAGCTGCCTACTCTACTTTCCTTCTCTCTCCACCTCTCCCCTCATCCTCTCTCCTCTCTGTGTCGTTTTTCTCACCTCATCTCCCAGAATAACCTCCTCTTCTGGCTTGGAGTCTTCCAGGAGTCTTGAGCATGATCTGGTGTCAGACAAATCCAACACACTCCTTTTTTGGGCGTTAAACCATATACGTATGTGTGTGTGTGTGTGTGTGTGTGCGCGTGCGTCCATGTGTTTTTGTGTGTGTTGTGCGTGCAGGCGTTTGTGTGTGTGCGTGCGTGTGCGTCCATGTGTTTGTGTGTGTGTGTGAGTGTGTGTATGTGTGTGTGTGTGTATGTTTGTGCATGTGTGTGCGTGTGTGTGTGTGTGTGTGTGTGTGTGTATGTGTTTGTGTGTGTTGGGGGAAGGTAGGAGTTACCAGCTCAAGCAGCCATCTGCTCACCTTCCTTAGGGAGATGCTCCCAAATTTCAGTCAGATATGTACTCAAAAATCAAGCACAGACAAGGTAAAGTAATTTCATTTATAGCTCATTTCATACTTAAAGGGATTATCTCGAGTCACTCAACCCTTAGACTGCTGCTGAGCGCTGTTGATATGTTGGTATGAGGATGAAAGAATTTGGTACAACATAGACCAAATAGCAAAATGGCAGCCAACGCTAACTGATGAGGGTAAGGACATTTTGTTTTATCGTGCCCTCATCAGTCAGCGTAAGCTGCCAGTTTGAAAGTTTGGTTTACGTTGTATCAAATGTCATTCTTCTACCTAGTGACTGCACTCAGCAGCCTCAAAAAACAGCGATATGGGCTAATTGACTACGGGTTGTTCCTATAAGGCAATTCATTGTGCTTTAGATATATACCCACTAACATCTAGTGTACTCTAAGATCAAATGTAAGACGCTTGAATTTTATCTCACTTCAACTGAGTTTTGTCAGCATACTCAAAGTACAGTCAGATGTGCACTGTGCGTTGTTTTTGAATGCTTGAGATTCACACAGCACACTGATCAGCTTTTTCTTTTTCTCTTATTCATTGGATTGTGCTTTTAAAAGCACAAAAAGTCCCCTTTCTATGAAGCAATAAGAAGCGAAAAAATTCTGGTTGTTCACTCTCTCTCTCTTGCTTATTTTACTCTCTCTCTTACCACACATTCTTTCTCTCTCTCTTCCCTTTCTTCCCACATTCCATCTCTCTCTCTCTCTCTCTGCCTATTTTTATCCCTCTAACTCTCTCTATCCCTCTCTTCCTCTCTCTCTTTCACACTGGTCCCATTCTATCACTCAGTCCTTCCCGCTGCTCCACAGATAGGCTTGCATCCAGGCCTCTCTTCCCCATCCAGTGAGCCTCTCTCTGGGCCCCGTCTCCCAGGGCTTGCCCTGACGTTCTCCCCCGCTGGTCCTCCAGGGTGGCATAAAGAGGTGATTTAGTGCTCCTCTCCACCAGCTGCTAATTTGAACGCCCTGTCTGCCCGTCGGCAACCATAAATCCTGCTGGCACCTCTGTTGGGGGTTGGTGGTAGGAGGAGGAGGCGGTGGGGTGGGGTAGCTTCATCTGCAAATAGAGTTGAGGAGGCTGGTGGAAGATCTGCTAAGCAATGAACACAGCATCAAGGCAAAAATAGCAACAACAACAACAGCAAGAATAACAACAACAACAACAACAACAACAACAAAAGCACGTAATGTAATAATGTAATAACATAATGTAATGACTTAATGTAATAACAGAATAATGTAATAACTTAATAATGTAACAACTTAATGTAATAACAGAAAGTGAAAAATATGAGAAGAGAGAATAAAAACAGCAAAGCCTGATAGAGAAGAAGGTGCTCATCAGTAGCTGAGTCTCAGAGCAGGGCAATGGGAACAGAGTACTTCTATGCAGCACAGGAAATGTTTCTGTATGCTGGAGAGAGAGAGACAGACAGACAGAGAGAGAGAGAGAGAGAGAGAGAGAGAGAGTGTCTGTGTGTGTGTGTGTGTATGTGTTTGCTTGTGCATGTGTGTGTATGTGCAAGTGTGGAAATGTGGATTCGTGTGGGTTTTGTATATGTGTGTGTGTCAGTGTATCTGTGTGTGTATGTGTGTGTGTGTGTCTGTGTGTTCACTCTTCTGTGCTTGCTTTTTGCGGCTGGCATTCTTGGCTCAGGCCTCTGATTGCCTCTGGTTGCTTTGGTTAATTCATCCAAGCCAAGGAGAGCACTGGGCTTTAGATCAGCAGAGAGATTTAACACCGGGCTCAGTGTCACACACCCACAAAAAGGGAGTTTGGGTGTGTGTGTGTGAATAACTATATTTTCTAAATATATATTCTAATCTGTACGTGTGTCTTTCTGTATGTGATTGTCTCAGTGTGGACCTCCCAGTGTGTGTATGTGTTATGTGTATGATTTGAGGGAGTTTAGAGTAAGTCCGGAGAGAGTATGCGAAAAAGAACTCAGGAAACCACACTGCAGGTAGTCTGAGCTTGATGTATGCCTCGTCTCTGTGAAGACAGAGAAAAAACAGTCAACCCACTTAAAAAGGAACATTCTGGAATTATGACTGGGGAATCAGGGCTCAATAACTGAGGATAAAAAACAGGGAAGGGGAGTGTGTGTCTGTGTGTGTGTGTGTGTGTGTGCGTGTGCATGTAGTTGTGTGTGTGAGAGTGTGTATGCATATGCATTAAGTGTGTGTGTACTCTGTGTGTGTGTTTGTGTGTGTGTGTGTGTGTGAGAGAGAGAGAGAGAGAGAGAGAGAAAGAGAGAGGGAAAGAGAAAGAGAGAGGGAGAGAGAGAGAGAGAGAGAGAGAGAGAGAGAGAGAGAGAGAGAGTGTGTCTATGTGTTTATCTTTGGCTGCCTGATGATCGAATCAGTAAGTCTAAATACTAAAAACCCCTTTAACTCTTGTTCCAACTTCCCGTTGTCTTCTCCAGCTCACCTGGGGAGGGGTGGGCAGGCAGTCTGTCGAACTCATGGCCATCTAAAAATCAACACAACAAGAGAAAAAATGCAGTGGTTTCAGTGTTTTAAGATTTTATGCCAGCACTGCAGATGCCATTCACTAACAGATCTGCTCTTTCTCGCTTTCTCTCTCTCTCTCTCTCTATCTATCTATCTATCTATCTATCTATCTATCTATCTATCTATCTATCTATCTATCAATCTATCTACCTCCCTTCTTTTGCTCACATGTGCATCTCAATGGCCACTCATGATGAATCATCACATTTGACATTTGACCTGTCACCTCAGGAACACCACAATTTTCTGTGTTTACGTATGTATATAGCTGCAGCACCAACATACTGTATTAGCTGCTGTTACACTGGTTAGTGTTATTTTTAACAAGCAGAAGAGGATCATACATCTATTTGTATTTTTGTAATCTTGGCTTACATGCATATGACAAATTCACACAACCCTATCGTGTTATCATGATATCATTCAGAGTATCAATGGAGCAACATAAAACCTGTATTACTGCAGAAGTCAAACTTGACAAATGGTGCAGATAGAGTATCTTACTGCAGAGACAGAAAGAGAGAAAGAGAGAGAGAGAGAGAGAGAGAGAGAGAGAGAAACAGGAGTCTTATCACCATCATGTGGTGAGTAAAACCATTACACCTTGAAATGCTGAAATATAGGTGTTTGAAGCTCGGTGCTGGGGTTTGCCCGTTTGCAGTTATTATCTTGTGTGTTTGTGTTAATGTGTTTACTTATGGGGATGGGAGTTGTGTCACCTACTATTAGAATTGTCATTGTTTGTGTGCATCTTTGATGTGGTGTGTGCGCATGTGTCTGTCTTGAACTGTATACTGTATATGTGTGTGTGTGTGTGTGTGTGTGTGTGTGCCTGGGTCTCTCTCTCTCTCTCTCCCTCTGTCTCTCTCTCTCTCTCTGTGTGTGTGTGTGTGTGTGTGTGTGTATGTGTGTCAGATCAGGAGACAGAATGTGACGGTTGATCTGCTATCTGCTAGAGACAGATTACTGGTGCTGATGCATACGCTGAGGTCACCGTTAGCTGTGCTTAATGCTCTGACTGATAGAATGAGACCAGCAGGGCACTGAGTGTGTGTGTCAGGGCACAGCTCCTGAGTGTGTGTGTCAGGGCACAGCTCCTGAGTGTGTGTGTCAGGGCACAGCTCCTAAAGGGTGTGTGTCATGGTGCAGCCCCAGAGCTCCAGAGAACATAACAGTAACACTTTCTATGAAGACCATATCAATAGCGCATTATGAGTGCATTCATAACAAACTATAATGCGCATCATAATTACTCAAAATGCATTATGACTACACTCATAATGCTTCATGATGCATTATATCAACAGTTATAAATAACTATAAATCTAGCTTATAATGCCTTATAAATCCAAGGGTGTTGTGAGTGTTCGTGACTGGTTATAAACTACAGGCTGGCTGATGGGGCTTATAATACATTATGACTACTAATACCCCTCTACCAACATGACACATACAGGGCAACTCGTGGAGCAATGTTGCAAAGAAGTCGCATGACTTTACCCAACTATACCAAACATCTTAAAAGAATCCCTGACCAGTAAGACACGTTGGCCTTATGAGATTGATTGTAGGACTATAAATGTGACTTAAAAATTCTATTTTATTTTCTCTTATTTATTTATTCATTTATTTATTTAAATTTTTATTATGTTCTGACCCCCTGTTCCCCCATCAGGACTTGTGCAGTCCCCTGACGGAGCCGATTAATTTATTGGTCCCATATGGTGGCGTGTGGCACTGAGCCTCCAATGTTTATGCGGCTGTGATATTTAAAATTTAAAAAAAAAATCCTTTCCCTCGTAAACTGGCATTGTTGTTTGTCTTAATGCTTTCTGGGTAAACAGTAACATCATCTGGTTAATGGATAAATAAGTAGATAGTTGCCCTATATTAACAGGAAGGTTCATGGTGGAAAAAAGGCTCAGAAACACTGCCTGGCACTACTGCTCTGAGAGCTGCCCTGTGTGCGCCCTCACCCAAAGACACTCAGAAACAAAGAGTATAACAGAGGCTGAGAGGATTTTTCACCGACACGTTATTGCGTCAGAAAAACATAGTTCAAAGATGTTACTGAGTTGTCAGTAGGAGGAGTGCTGTTAGAAACACATGTCAGGAAGTCAGTGCACCTTTCCCGAGCACCTCTTGTATATCTATCTATGTGACTTCACATGCGGGCGAGTGAAGGTTGTAACTTGATTTGTTATTATATGTGCAGTACATAGACAATTGCACACACTCAGACACAAACCAAACACACTTACACAGACATGCACAGTGGAACAGTTGACTTAACTGGCAAGACAATAAACAAAAATCCCCCAAAGTATTAATAGGTGTGACCACAAACACACACACACACACACACACACCACACACACACACACACACACACACACACACACACACACACACACACACGCACAGACAAACACACACTTACATCAATTTGTCTGTCAGTGGTAAGTAGCTACAACAGCTGTGCAACCATTCACCACAAGTACACAAACACCTGTCCGTCCAGCTTACCAGGCATTAACCACACACACACACACACACACACACACACAAACACACACACACACGTCAGACCGCCAGACTCCTGCACTTATGGCTTATGGCAGCATAATGGAGGCAAAGTAAAATGGAATAGAGAGAGACAGACCAAGAGAGACACGTTTATCAGAAAAGTAGAAGAGAGAGAGAGAGATGTTATTATGACAGGAAAAGAGAGAGAGGGAGAATAGGATGAAGTGAGAGAAAGGGGGGAGATACAGGATTATTAAGAAGGGAATACAGAGCTGATATGGAACATGAAAGAGAGTGACAGAGACAGAAAGAAAGAGAGACCACAAGAGTTTCAAAAAGGGAAGACGGAGAGAAAGAGGGAACGAGGAAAAGGTGGTGGGTGGAAGGATGGTGAGAGAAAGAGAGCAATAAAAGTGTGAAAGAGAAATGAAAGATAGAGAGGGAGAGAGAGAAAGAGAAAGACAGACAGAGTAAGAGAAAGTGCACCTGCTGTTCATTCAGCTGCAACTTGCGTCAGGAGTCACCTTGAAATCCCTTGTCAACATTACAGAGAGAGGACACACACACACACACACACACACACACACACACAATCATGCAATTACACCCCCACCCCATATGACCCCCCATAGTCTCAGACTGAACACTGTGTTTGTGTGTGTGTGTGTGTATGCGTGTGTGTGTGTGTGTGTGTGTGTGTGTATGTGCTTGAGAGGTGGATAGAGAGAGTGTAAATCGAGACAGAGTGAGAGAGAGAAGAGAGATGAGGACGAGGGTCGCAGGAAAGAGGTATTAAAGGCACGGCACGCAATCTGCTGAAAAAGATGGGGATGGGATTCAGGGGAAGGCAATCCATTCTGCACAGTAATCAGCCCTCACTCAAAACACCGGCCCTCTGCTCCTTACACCCCTGAGTGGAAGCATGACACTACGGAGAGATTGATGCAGCCCACGAACCGTGGAGATTTATTTAGACGAACCGTACCTATCACGCCAATATGTGCAACTGAATAGAGCCGGCATGACATTGTCGAACAAAGACAAAACACACACACACACACACACACACACACACACACGCACACACACACAGACACATCCACGTTATTGTACAGTGACAACGAAAAACAAATCATATACATGTACATTATACAACACACATCATAGAATTTAAATCACCTTCAATGGTATAGTAGTCAGCATTTCTGAAAAGACTGCTTTGGCAGTTTTAGCAGTTATGGATGAAATGCAACCTCAGTCAAATGTATGGGCCTGCTGTAAATCAAAATATTAATATTCTTAAATTTGATTTGGTTTGATTTCAGATGACATCCACTACTTTTCCCTGCACTTTCTTCTACTGGAATGTACGTTTGCTGACTTTGTCAACCCAAAACTTCACTCCCTCAGACACTCAGGCAAAAAGAGTGACCAAAGAAAGACCAAATGTCAGGTTCTGAGGGAGACTTTGCCAATAAAGACAGCCTTCAAAAGCCCCATCATGCCCACGTTTAAAAAACATATGCAGATAAGGACAGAGTTTCCTCTGTGTCCGTTTCGTCTGTCGCTTGGAACATTCACTATAAGTTTTATTAATTCCAATTAATTCCAAGTTCAATTTAAGATCTTAATGCTTTTCTTTTTTGTCTAAGGGGGGTTTAGGAGAAACAGATCAGAATTCAGGAAGACCTTATTCATGAGACAAAAACAAGAGTACTACTAGAAGTCATTTTGGTAACACTTTCTATGAACCCTGTACCCATAAAGCGTTAGAAACGCATCTCTTATAACTAATGCAATTAGTATTCATAACTATTTATACATTCTCATGATTCGATTCGAATGTTATCTAACAAGCCTTTCCAACTTGAAGTTGTAGTCATTTCTTTCCTCTGAGAATACATCATGTTGATCAGGCATCAGCTTTGGCCTCACCAACCAGTCAAAGCCATTTACTGTCACACAACATGTGCAACATCACGAAGAAAAGAATTCATATTCAGGACCCGATGTCATATGACTAGCATTATTACCTCTACTGATATTATTACAAGGGCCAATGAAGCATTGCTTCATAAGAGCACGGGAGAAGGGATTTTTAAAGTGAGCAGTTGTGAGACAATATTGGTTTTATTGGTTCTTCTTAAGAGGTCATTCATGGTTTTATTTCATTTGGAAATAGAATAGGCAATCATGGAAGAAGCTGTCATAGAGATTAAATCCCTTTGTTTGAAATTCTCTCTGGTTAATGTTGTGTACTGCCGCTACAGGGTCTGGTTATACTCAAGAGAACGTTTGTGTGTATCTATGACAGTTTCTATGTAGCAAATGTAGTGCTTGTGTGTGTGTGTGTGTGTTAGCATGTGATTAAATCCAAGAGATAATGGGAGTTTAACTACCGAGGTCGCTGCAGTGGAGGAGATTACTGAACTCTGGGACAGATTGCCGCAGTCCTCTCCTCAAACCTCCTTTTGATTGATCACACCTCACTGACACTCACACACTCCCTCCCTTTCTCTCGCTTTCTCACACAACGCATACACACAAGTTTTTCACACTGAGAATTTCAGAGCCTGTAATCTAGCCAGCGAACATGAAGCATTCTGTGTGCAAATGAAGCGCTCTACTTGCAAATTTGAGAAAAATAAGCAGCTAAACCCCCCCCCTTTAGTTCTTTTTAAAATGGCTGTCATGCTTCTTGAATCCAATAACTTGACTCCACAGAACAGCACTCTGGTTTAATTTATCATGATTCCAGGAGTATTGGCATAACAACACACACTCCTCTTGACTGTGATGAACACTGGACGAGGCTGTGCTGTGGCAGTGTGAGGATGGAGGCCATCTGTGGGGAGAGTCTGGAACACTACCAGATGCATTTGTTTACCTTTTCGCCTGAAAACAAAGAGGATCATGGTTAGACTGGGGGCAGTGAAGCAAGTCCAATCTCTTCCTCCTTCTCATGCTTGTTTTGCTATGACACTCTGTTCTGCCTCTTTCCTCTTTTGTTTCTCTTCCTTCCTGTCTTT
>PYXC01001715.1:1817500-1835000 GCA_015244755.2 Tenualosa ilisha | reverse complement strand
AAACAAACAATCATCATTCATAGGTCTTTCTTCATTAAATTAGAAAGCTAACTTAAAGCATTTAATTATGGTAGTGTAAGAGGGGATGAGGCTAAAAAATAACTGTAGGAATCAGATGGATGATTTTGAGATTATTCAGATCCTAAACTAAATAATTTATTAGTCAGAATAAATGTTTACATGACAAGAACGTCAGTAGAAGCTATAGCCTCCGATAAATATGACTGGCCTACTCTCACTGTCTCCTGTTACGTCCCAAATTTCAGCCCTGACAATTCCTTCCACTTCCGTTTTCTCCCATCTGGTATAATGGCGTGGATAATTAGCCCACATATAAAATGATATGTTTTGATACCCTCAAGGAGTTTGCAGTTGCTGGTGGAAATGGAATCACTCTGTCAAGGATCATCTATTTTTTGCCCAGTCCTTGCAGTCTAATCTCCACTAATTAGTCGTGTACATCTCACAGACTCACTAATTTGCACGAGGAACAAGCCTGAACACACTGGCTCAGCGGTTAATTCGCTTCTGCTAAGCTCCTGCTAACCTTTGAGCCCTTCTTACCAAGTATTCAAAAAAAAAAAAAACATGAGCGAGTGCAATTTCGGTTACTGCCTTGTTGGCGCCCGTAGTTTCAGTTCGAAACACAGGGAGTGAGCAGTGAGAAGGGTGAATTTGTTTCCAAAGCCACCAATGATGACAAACACTCATCCATCTCAATTGATAAATGGGGTTTGGGAGTTGCTCGGCTCAGCTCGACTTGTCACAGCAAATTCATCAGTATGTTTCAGGGCCACCAACGAGCCCCCTCAGACTCCGCTACCTGTTTCCCCTCTCTCATGATGATCAACTAAACACTGCTGCCCTCTTTTGGTGATGAAGACTATTGCTACGTGAAAGGAGTTCATGTGTGATTGGAGGAAGTGCTCCGTTAAAAAACTTGTATGGACTCAGTCTTGTATGTCTTGTATGTATGTGACATCAGTCTATTGACTTACATTATTTGACTTAAACTGTTCTTTTCAAGTTGTCTTTCTTTTGCTCCCACTATCACTATGGGTTTAGTCTTAAGCCTAAGTCTAAACTTTGGCTTTATGTGGAACACTCTGTGAAGTTGGTCAATTATGTTTCACGTCCTTTAATTCATACAACATAATTTGATATAGTGTAAGTTAATGTGTGCTTCGAATAAGTCCCTGTCGATGCTTTCCAGAAATGACACCATTCTCTTGTGATGACCTTTCAACCCACAGTGGAAATTTATGGTTCACCTGCTGTAATGCCACTGCTCAGAAGGCAACTAAGAAATCATCCACGCTTTGAGAGTGGTTCATCACACAAGAGGAAGTTGCACCCAAAATGGGGAGGAGGAAGTTACACCCCACATACAGAAGCAGAGGCGTAGTCCGCTTATATGTGTGAGTGTGTGTGTGTGTGTGTGTGTGTGCTTGAATGTATCTAACTGTGTATATGTGTGTGTGTTTGAATGTATCTGTGTGTGTGTGTGTTTGAATATATCTGTGTGTGTGTATGTGTGTGTATGTGTGTGTGTGTGTGTGTGTGTGTGCGCGTGCTTGTGTTTGTGTATGTGTGATTTCAGTATACACATGCATACGCACCCCACCCACCACTGAAACAGAGAACTTGAAATTTTGAAAATTTGTTAATTCTGAAAATAGAAGCAGTCTGACAAGAAGTGAGTGTATTTTAATGTGACCCAGCCCAGTTGATCGATCTCTGTAGCGTGTGTAAACGTGCACAGTGCACTGCCCTGGCTTTGCAATTCCCCATTGCACATGTAAATGGGAACAGAAAGAATGTTCTGGTGACTTGATGTAGGGCATACCTATGTCAGAGATTCAGCATGTGAGAAACAGAGGCAGCAACAACAGTACTGGTTAGTGTGGTGGAGTGTTGGTCACTCACTCACAAACACACACACACACACACACACACACACACACACACACACACACACACACGGGTACCAATGAGGTAGTCACATACACACACATACACATGCACATATCACATGCTTGTGTGCATGCTGAAACACATGTATATACCCAAGTAAGTGCACAACACGGTGATTGTGAATATGAGTAAGTTGCGATGATTGTGTCAAATGAAATGCACATTCATATGGGCACACATATACAAACACACACATGGCATGCACACAGGTTTGCACACAGGCACACACACACACACACACACACACACACATACACACACCACAAAGACATCTGTCACACACAGGAAGCTTTGTGGTCTATGTAGATGATGTTAGCACATTTGTGCTGCAGGAAGTAGGCTACATCTAGTGCTACCCTTATACACACACAGACACACACATACATTCATACATACACACAGAGTGAAAATCTGGCTGACTTACAGACTCAAACTGGTAAATAAAAACAAAACTGGAACTGGAGGCCACCACATTCCTCCCAACAAGCGACACTGCCAGACCGGCCAGGAGAGATGAACAAACGTAAACTAAGTGAGTACAGAATGAACACATTGCTGAGCAAAAACATGAGCCATGTTTTATCATAGGTTACTTTAACCTTTTAGAGTCCTTGGGGCTTTTTTTGAGGGTAATTGCATTACCATTACTTTTAAACTCTTTTCCGGGTCACTACGAGGGCCATCAAATACAGATGAATTAAATAACAGTGTTTTACAATTATTATGCCAGTGTACAGTATAGAAGGGAATGGATTTTATCTTTTTGTCTCTTCAAAGTTTACAACTTACCATTGTGATAAACTGTTTGCATCATTTTTCTTTTTTTTTTTGCCCATCGGGATATGTGGCAAGCTTGGTTTGCCCCACAGAGCTTAAGTTAGCCTGAGAGGTTGCATTGTCATTTCATTCATGGGAGTAAAGGGGGAGGATCCTTGAGACAGCTGACAGAGTTCCAGTTTGAATAGAAAAGTTGTTGTAATTTTACACAATGTATCATTTATTTCTGCTTCATTAGCATTCATTGCTGTTTCTAAATAAATGTCTCCCTTTCACCTTAAGTGTTTGTTTTAAAAACGAGGTGTCATGTTTGTATCTGTATCTGCGAATCTGTAGTGATGCTGTAGGCCTCTGGCTGGTATTGATTTGTTTATCAAGTTTTGAAGATTAATCGAGGATTGCATTGCGCTCCATCTTATTGACATGTGTAAATAGAAAGAGAAAAAGAAAGAAAGAGATGGCTTTGGGGCTAAGCCGCTCTCAGATCCTGATGATTTTTTTGCTTTGTTTTGTTTGGCTCCTTCGTAGTGACTTTGCTTCCAGCAAGGTCAAGCACACTGTAGATTGGATTAGGGAGACTTTTTATCGTATAAAAAAAAATTGCAAATCAATTTCAGTATTGTGTTAATACCAGAGTGTGTTGAGGGAATAGGCTGTAATAGCGTTTGGGACCTTACCAATCAAGAAAAAAAAACAGAGGCCTCGGGGAAGATCAATAGGAATACAGAATAGATGGAGGTATGTCAGTTGTTGGGTGTAATAGACCTGCTTATTATAGAACAATACTGATATGGCAGCGGTATTAGCTACTATGAGAATATTACAAACAAAACAGCCTAAGTAGTTATAAATAAGTATGTGATACTATGATCATATTGTTTTTATGTTCTCATATCATTAAAGATTGAATATAACATTCAAGTAAAGCAACCGCCATGCAGGAATTTATCATTCTGATGTGGCTTTACGTCAGGAGCTTGTTTTGACATTAACTTTTGAAGGCAAAGCTGTCATTCCAAATGTCTATCCACAAAACACCCCACAAAATGTACAAAAAGTTGTCACAGCACAGCACAGTCAGCTATATTTCTAGTACCTATTATCTTAATGTGGGAAGGTTTATCAGAGACACTTTTTTTTTTGGTGGTATACAGGGCTAACACTTCTCTAACATATCACTAGAAATTTCAAACTGATTCTATGAAGTCAATTTTAGGATGCAGCTAAATATTACCATAAAATTATAATTGTATTTAAAGATAAAACATATATGAATGTATACAAATATATTTTCATGCAGAGAGATAGAGACAGAGATCTTTGTATCTCAGACACACACACACACATAAAGGAAGCTCAGCTTTGCCATAAGATTGTAATTAAAAATATATTTAAAAAAAATTGTATATGTATGCAAATATGTATTTATGCACAGAGAGAGGCAGAGATCTTTGTAACACACACACACACACACACACCACACACACACACACACACACACACACACACACACACACACACACACACAAAGGAAGCATATTTCACTTAGCTTTGCCTTAAAAAATGCATGTCTCACAGTAATACATCCGGAAATGTATTTTCCAATTTAAGCTCAACTTTGCCCTAACTTTGACACACAGAGAGACAGTCAGACTAACAGGCATGCAAGCACAGGAAGCAAAAGTCTTTCAACAGCAGAGGAGGAAACAGGCCCTAGATGTGAAGATATGAGATGACAGCTTTGACAGTGTCCTGCTTCTACAAACAGTGGTCTCAAACGGTCGTTGCAGTGATCCCTCTGAGAAGAACCAGAGAGACAGTAAAGTAGAGAGAACAAAAGGAAAGAGGGTGTGTGTGTGAGGGAGAGAGAGAAAGGAAGAGGGATAGTGTTCTGATTCTCCCGGTCGGGCCTGGCCCATGGACCCCTGATTTTTATTTTTTGTCCATTCAACACTGTGTCTCATTGCTCTGCAATGTCTGCAAAGCTACAAGAGACATCAAAAGTCAAAGAGAAACAGAGCAGTGTGTGTGTGTGAGTGTGTACATGTGTGAGTGACTGCGTGTGCATGCATGCACATATTTCTGTGTGATCATTTTATTTTCGTTTGCGTGTTACTGGTTGGTTAAACATATTGTGCATTCGTGTGCTTGTCTTGTCTGTGTGTGGGTGAGTCCATAGCTGAGTGGTTACGTTTCTATAAGCTTGCTGATGCACTCTTTTTTTCATAGCGTGTCGACAGCACGTCTGAGTTTTGTGTTCTTGAGTGTCTTTGAGTGTGTGTATGTGTGTGTGTATGTGTGTGTGTGTGTGCGTGTGTGCGTGCTGATACATGGGCAATGGAAGCACGCAGGCCGAGCTCATTAAATTGTATACCTCAAGGCACTACCCTTCATCTCACAAAGTGACAGACTCCAACAGCAGCAGCCAAAATAGGCAAATTTAATCTGATCCCACGAGACTGTCTTGTATGTTTTTGCTGTGTTGCTAGCACTCTGAAGCACTATTAAGAGAACATATGACATATTATTCTTTAAATGGATCACCACAAATGATTAAAGAATGTTTCACTTGCCTCTATAGCTTTATTTAATCTAGGAAATGCTTTTGGAACCGCTTGTCATGTTGGTTGTTGACATTTCTGCAGTATGACCAAGATGAAGACTACTGAGACTTCATTTCTTATTACAGCTGTGCTTGACTCAACTCAACATCATTATATCATATATTATGCTTACTATAATTAAGGAGCATCATAAATATAGACCATTTCAACAGGAAAAAAAAAAACAAAAACAATGTCTAAATGTTGTATTTAGTTTATATTCCATCTAACAGCTATGTCGAATGTTAAAATTGTGGGAACAGCTATGATGCTAATAATATTGCTAATAATCGCTAAATAGATGCCAAAAATAACAAAAATAACATTAAAGGTGCTATATGGAGATTTACCCATCTTTTAGGGAAATTAAAGGTGCTATATGGAGATTTACCCATCTTTTAGGGAAATTAACTCAGTTGTAGCCCATGCCAGAGTTGGATGAAAGGATACATACTATTACTGGGGTACATTCTTTTCTCTTTGCATCCAGTGCCTTACTTTACCAGTCTTTAAGGGGCTTAGGGAAGACGTTGGGATTCAGTCATACAATACAATTTCATACTCTCCGCTGACAGTACACATGCTCAAAAGGTAGTATGCACACTCTGTCAACAGATAGTATGTACACAATCTCAACAGAGCAAACATCCACAAGTACGGTATACATGTTCTTCAAGTGTGACACATCTCTTTGCTTTCAACACAGGCTTCAAGTGGTTTGGCAGCCTGACCAACCTCTCCTTCCGGCGCTCATCAACCGACAAATCCAAGTACCCCACCAAAGATGAGGCCGACCGAGCGGCAGGTGAGCCCGAGACACCTTCCTCACCCCCTTCACCATCTACGACGGACGACGTGGAGGTCCGCCCGCGCCTGCCGAGCTATGTGCGCTCCAGCGACATGTACAGTCACATGGGTACCATGCCAAGGCAGCTCAGCAAAAAGAAAGACAAAGACAAAGAGAGAGGGAGCAGCAAGAACCAGCGGAAAGGCAAGACGCAGCGTGGCCCGGAGCTGGGCCGCAGCCAGAGCATGAGGCCTGCGGACCACGTGTGCGAGTCTCCGCTGATGAGCATGCTGTCCAATCAGGGTCGCCCAGCTATGCTGGTGGAAGCCGCAGCCAAACCCATCACCACAAGGGAGAGCCCTAAGAAAATAGAAGAAGAGGCAGAGGAGGTTGGTGCAGGGAAACAACCTGGAGACACAGTTGATAGAGGAGTTAGTTCTGGCCTGGTGGAAGAGCCAAAGTTTGGACTCAGCAAAGACCAATGTGTCCCAGTGGAGGAGTCAAAGGTGGAGCCATGCCCTAAGGCTGAAGGAACAGCTTCCCCCGGTGGAGGTTTAGCTGAAAGGCCACAATCCCCCACAGCCGACATGCATCAACCCCCATGCCAGGTGGTGTTGCCCATGAAGAGAGGTAAGAGGGCCGAGGAGCAAAGGGATGAAGAGAGGGAGCCAGAGAAGAAGCAGAGCCCAGAGGACAGAGGGCCAAAGGGAGAGAAAGTCAAGCCTGCACCACCAGAGAGTGCCCAGCAGAGGGAGACAGAAAGGTGAGTCCCACAACTAGAAAGGCCAGTCGGCTCTATGATGATGTCAGACTGAATCTTATTCTCTCTCTCAGTCTTCCCCCGAAAATAATCAAATGTGTGTTTCTCTCTCTCTCTCTTTCTGTGTGTGTGTGTGTGTGTGTGTGTGTGTGAGAGAGAGAGAGAGAGAGAGAAAGAGAAAGAATCAAATAATGATCTTATTTGCCTTTGAGTAATTTACCAAAACATTGTTTAACTTTGTTTAACTTTATCATTATGTCAAGTTACCTTTAATCATTGCCCTCGTGGATTCAAATGTGTCACCCTTGTTAATCCAATGGCTCTTTTTTCCTAAGGTAGTGGGTCAGACATCCCATGAGTCAGTCGGTAATTGTGGAGGCTCTTGGTTGGGTGATGTCATACTAAGAAATATTCAGTACATCCAAAATTGGGCCCCTCGGCAGTTTTTATTTTTGGAGGGGTTACCAGTCTAAAGAGGCAACAATGGAGACAAAATGGCATTGTTGTCTCATTAATTGATCATTGTGAGATGGACTTTGTGATGTTACATGCTGATACAATGTAGCTACAGCTTTTATCTGATTACCCTCTACCTGCCTTTGCATTTTGATGTAGCTGCTAATATCATCTAGTCCCTATTTTTGGCTGAATGTGATCTTTCAAACCACTGGAGCCAAATGAGACCTTATTATATATAACAATGTCAAGCTCCTTTGGACAAGTAATCATTGCTCACAGACATATCAGCCCCGAGTCATTATATGTTGTGGACAGTTTATTTGGGCTGGAAGATGGAAGATTGTCATTGTTAAGAGATGTGGGTTTGTACCCTTTGACACACTGTGGGTGACTGGAGTCTAAGCAGGGAGATACTTTAGATTTAAATGACTTGTAGATGAGCAGTCATCAAGTTCTGCTGAAGCAAATGGAACATCCCAACATTATGAGGTCTGATAGTTAAGGCTGCTGCATAAATAAATAAATAAATAAATAAATAAAATAATGACAAAAATTACCACTGTCATTGGCAACGGATTTTTCTGCATTAGATACACATACCTCATATCAATCCACAAATTATTTGCTCACTTCTCATCACAGAGCTGTACTGCAACTGAGTCTGACAGCAGCTATCCACAAGGCCTCAGACTTTGAACAGATACTATACAAGAAGGAGAAAAATGCAGCTTTCTCAGTTCCAGAACACCAGAGTGTCTGTGGCCTCACATGCAACAGCAGAACTAACGCTGGAATGTCATGGTTAACTGCTGACAAGGCTTTGTCCCATTACTCATACAGTACTTACTTGCTCCCCACCCTTGCATCCTTTATGAGCACCATAAAACTTCACCTCTGCGAAGGAACCGGGTGTAGAAGACAGGTGGTGGGTAGTGAATCTAAAGAGCTGACAGAGTGAGAGAGAGAAATCAAAGTGGAACGTTTTTTGTCCTCCTTGCATGAATAGAACAGATTTGATAAGAATGTACAAAGCCTTCACTGCACAGATGGACAATGACATTTCAAGGTACATACAGGCCTACTGAAACTACAACTGTATCACAGTGATGGCAAAAAACGCCATCACTCCATGAAGTGGTACACTTCCTGGGTAAAAGTGAACAAGTGTGCTTGTATAGTGTGTGTGTAACAGGATTACTCCCTAAGGCTGACGAAAGCTTGGTTTCAGACAGTTAAAAGCATGCACTAGTGGTGTACAATGGAAGGCGTGGAGGGGAGTTCCATATCAAGGCCTTTAGCTGGCGTCTTATGGCAGCAGTTCCACCATTGCTAATGGGGTGAAAGGTGGTGACAAGCGGGCACACAGCTGGAGAAGGCTGAACATACAGTCCGTTCCGGCGTGGCACTATGAACTAATTAAACTGCAAGATGGGCCCACAGGACTCTCTCTGCATGGGCCCAGATTGGCTCGCTTTACCCCGGTCACACAGTATGGGCTTTGAGTCCTTCTGAAAGGACGAATCAAAGCCAGAACAATCCTGCTGTCCTATAGGATTACACACAGATCAGTGCATTTGAACATGCTTCCAATATTACTGTAATTTATAGCACAAGGGATTAGCCTATCTTTCTGTTGGAGACATTAATGCTTTTCTTTTGTGTGAGATCGGCTCTGAACCAGGCTAGGTTAATTTGTTTCAAGTTTTACAATGCCAAAACAGTCTTCTTTGCCAACCAAACTCTCCAATGCCAAAACAGTCTCCTTTGCCAACCATCTCTAGATCACAGGCTTACTTGTTTGTGCAAGCAATAGGCCTATTCCTATGACTCCATGCAATGAGAACTTTTTTTAGAACCCTTTGTTTAAATAGTTTCTGAATCTGAAAAAAAGACAAGCCAGGACAAAAAAATATGTCTAAAAATATCTGTGATTTACAATATGTCAGAGACGCTCTTCTGAGAATTCAAATGTTTATTTGAGGAGACATAACTTGATAATGATAAGGTCATACATGCATAACACTTGAGGAGTGACATGATCCATGGTCAGCAGAAGCAAGGAAATGTTTTCGGGGTCAACACTGTTCGTGTAGAGGAGCGCTTTTGACTCAGGGCTGACATCATCCTTGGCTCAGAAACCTCCGCTTTGAATGGGTGGCGAACAGAGACGCTGGAAGCAACCCAGCCAGTCTGAAGAGACACGATGACCAACGCGTTCTGACCTCACCTTTCAGTTAAACCACCCGCGGCAACGGACGCAGCTGGAACTGGGCAAGTTGGCACAGGAGACGTGTGCGTAACGGTTGCTCACTCACCCACTCATCTTGTTCTTCGAACAAAGAAGGCGCACCAGCTTTATCCGTTAAGTCAGTGACAGCACTGTGTCCTCTAGAAGTCGTTTAACACTTGTAAGATCAGTTGGGAAGTTTCTGCACACGGGAGGCAAGGAGAGACACGCGAAGAAGTCGCTGCTGAAGAAGTCTGCTCGCGGGGCATGGGTTTAAGGTGAGACCGGTACCTCGCGCTGGGAAGTAATTACTTAGCAATCATTTGTGAGCTAATGATTAATCGCTATCATATCACGGTGCAGTCTACTTAACTCGAAACTCCAATCACCTTTAAACACGCCCGCAGGCGACATGAATGAACTTTTTTTAATCTCCGAAAGTGGAATTTTAATTGTTAATTAAGACTCTGGAGTAAAGTAACTCGTTCGACATGAAGGGGCTTTTCAAAGACTATTGTAATATCCTATGCAATTTTCCACTTCCTCAGCCCGTATAGTCACCAACGCTACTGCGGGTTAAATTACTGTAACTTTTCAGCCAAGTAATTAGGATGCTAACGTGACTTGCGTGTATCAAAGGGCTGGTGAATCAGAAATGATCCGTGGTGACTTCAGTACATTACATTGGTTTGAACTGGAGTCTGGTTCCAGGTTTTGCCTCTGAAATTCCCTCTTCTAAGAGAGTTTGGGAAATACGATTCAGGAACAGCTGGAAGTAGAGAAAGCTTGATATGGGGAGTCATGGCTCACAGGATTGTGGACAGGATTTAGACTAATACACAGGCCTATTGGTACTACATATTGAATGTTTTCGTCACAGGAATCACATCATGGAACTTGAGACTGTGTGTGTGTGTGTTTGTGGTATGCACATGAGGAGGGAAAGTGTTATATGTGTGTGTGTGTGTACTTTCTCCTTGCACCATTGGTTACAGGGGTTTATATGTCATCGCCTTGCTTAAACTTTCCCTTAATCAGAAATGGCATGTTTGATATATGATGTTCTTTGTTTGTGTGTGTTTGCATGACTGACTGTGATTGAGTGTGCAATATGTGTCTGCATGAGGGTGTATTTATGTATTTAAGTGTGTATTTCCATTGTTTGTGCAGTTGTGTGTGTGTGTGTGTGTGTGCATGTGGTGTTGAAAGTGTGTGCGTGCATGTGTATGTGTATGTGGAAGAGAGTGAGAGAGAGTGGTTGTGTGTGTGTTTGTGTGTGTGTGTGCATGTGTATGTGTATGTAAAAGAGAGTGAGAGAGAGTTTGTGTGTGTGTGTGTGTGTATGTTGCATTCCCCACCAGTGATAGCATGCTGATTTACTGTCCCTGCTCAGGTTTCCTCTCTGTTGTCTGTCTCCTCGGGGGCCACTGGACAGAGGGTGTTTGTGTGTGTGTGGTGTGTGTGTGTGTGTGTGTGGGGTGGTGAGACAAGGGAGCTGAAGACAGGATGAGGATGGGGGGGGGGGGCAGGGGGCCATAGTGGGGACCGTGAGAAGAACCAGTCAGACTTGTAACATGCAGAGAGACAGCAGACGGGTGGGGCTGGGTCAGACTGGGGCTACTGGGATGGAGGAGTGTGTGTGTGTGTGTGTGTGAGTGTGTGTGTGTGTGTGTGTGAGAGAGAGGGGGTGTACTTATATCCCCCCATGTTATTGTACAATGTTGTGTAGTACATGGTTTATAATATTGATGTAATAATGTTGACAGCAGAGTGAATATTTCTCTGTCTTTTCTTTTCTTAAACACACACACACACACACACACACACACACACACACACACACACATACAACACAAACGCACACACACACACACACACACACACACACACACACAATGCACACACACACACACACACACACAGAAGAAGAGAGAGGGAGAGGGAGACAGAAAAGGCTAGAAATCAAGCTAGGAGAAGGTTAAGGGCATGGCAGGTGTTGGGAGGTGGGGCAGAAAGGTGAGGTTATGGAAGTGTTTTGCAGTACCTGGGCAGAATTTTACTGACACACCGACACACTCTCTCTCTCTCTCACACACACACACACACTCTCTCTCTCACACACACACACACACTCTCTCTCTCTCTCTCTCTCTCACACACACACACACACACACACACACACACAGAAGGTATAGGATTATTTAGTAGAAGTCAGAGAATTGAATTACATTGTGTGTGTTTGTGCGGCGTGTGTGCATGTGTGCAAATAATGCACGCATAAACTAACTCTCTATTTCTCTACTCTTCCCTTACATACACAAACGTACACACACACATGCACACACACACACACACATACACACGCAGAAGCTGAGAGATTATTTTGTAGAAGTCAGAGAATTGATTTACATTTTGTGTGTGTGTGAGTGTGTGTGTGTGTCTGTGCGGCGTGTGTGCATGTGCGCAAGAAATGCACACATAAACTTACTCTCTCCATCTCTCTATTCTTCCCTCACATACACACACACACACACACACACACACACACACACACACACACACACACTTTATTTTGTTTTTTAACCTCTGGCTGCTTGGAAACCAGTGGTCGGGGCCAAAAGTGTTTGAATAGCTGCTGCTGCTGGTCCATTCATCTCCGCACTGGCTCCCCTTCGCTCTTCCTTCCAGAATAACCCCATCGACTGTGTGTGTGTGTGTGTGTGTGTATGTGTGTGTGTGTGTGTGTGTGTGTGTGTGTGTGTGTGTGTATGTCTGTGAGCCTGCCAATGAAAAAGCCCTCTTAATGGAGGAGGTTCATGCCCATGAGAAATGCCATGGCTGCGGCTGACTGCGGCGGTTGGGGAAGAGAGGGGAAGTGTGCCCGCTTGGCCTGGCATCATCAGTACTGCAGGTTGTCAGACACATACGGAGAGCAAAGAGAGAGAGAGAGAAAGAGAGAGAGAGAGAGAGAGAGAGAATGAAAGAAAGAAAGAGAGAGAGAGAGACGTGATGCCTGCGTTCTCACGCTCTCTGTCTTCGGAGAATGTCTGAAGAGATGGATTTGTACACACACACACACATGCCCCACACACACGCAGTCAGATCAGGTAACACACTCAAAGGAACACTGGCCTCCTTTGTGATATTAATGGGATCATGTCAGTGGTTGTGTGTGTGTGTGTGTGTGTGTGTGTGTGTGTATATGGATGTCTGGGTGTGTGTGAGGCCAAATGTTTTTGTCTGTGAGAGACAGGATGACATGGACACGGGGGATGGAGTCAAATAGGTCTTTACATAAACTGAATGGTAAACAAGACATAAGGCCAGCAGAAGAGCTGTTAAGTGTGTGTGTGTGTGTGTGTATTTGTGTCTGTGTCTGTGTGTTTAGGTTGATTAGGGACATAAGATGAACTCTCAGGAAGCCAAAAGGAGTCAAGGCTCTTCCTGCCTTTGTTCTGGGTGTCTTCAAACACTCGTCTCCCGGACAACGACCTTCCTTAAACAATGGTCTCTATGGCAACACATCTGCGATGCCAGTGTTCTCTGAAGTCACAGCTTGCTCCGTGAGCTCACCCCTGACCTCTCAGCCCAGAAGGTCACACCACATCAGAGAGGAGTGGTTAGATCTTCAAGGGGAAAGCAACGTAAAAAAATCTGTGTGTGTGTGTGTGTGTGTGTGTGTGCGTGTGTGTGTATATATATATGTGTGTGTTTGTGTGTGTGTGTGTGCATGTATGTGTCAGATTGTCTGAGCCTGTGTGCTGGTGAAATCTGAATAGAAAGTATTGAAATTCTTCATATGGAGATTTTGATGTAGTTGAATTTATGCTGTGTTTTCAGTGTTATCTATTTATAGTGTGCATATGATTATGTGAACATTGCAGTCCAAGTAATAGTTTTATGTCAGTTCAGTGATCTGATGGTCATTATGCTGTTGAAGATGGTTTGATGGTGTCATGCACAAGTCCTTTATTTCCTAATAACCTTTAAACTATTTCTGAAAAGTAGTCTTCTTATTTCTATCACTTTAGTGCAACTGACAACTCCAACCGACACTAAATTGTTTCTAATCATCTTCTCCTCTGGGACACTGGTCTGTCTTGTCCCAAAAGGGATTCTCAGCACCATAGATGGACCACAAGCCAAAAATATTTTTCTATGTCCTCCCTCCCTCTTCACCACTGTCTGAGATCATCAGACTTATGAATTGAAGAATGCAAGGCTAAGAGCTTGGAGAGGCTCAGTGTTAACATTGTGGTGATACCCCCTAGATAGTCATGCTCCCATCCAACTGGGAGTGTGCAGCACTACAGCCAAGGCCTCCTTAGACAGAGGAATGTCAGGCTGAATCTCTCTCTTTCTGTCAGTCTGTCTCTCTGTCTCTCTTCTTTTCATACATACACAGACATAAATACTCTCCATGTTGCTCTCTTTCTCTCTGTCTATGTTACTTTCTCCTACTCTGTCTTTCAGTCTCTCTGTCTTTCTCATACTCTCTCTTTCCTAATCTTTCTTTTACTCCATGTATGTCTGTATAGTCTGCCTGTCCACCTCTGTCTGTCTGTCTATCTGCCTGTCTTTCTCTCTCCCTCACACACATACACACACACACACACACACACACACACACACAGAAACAACATAAACACACCTACTTTCCCCAATGGACTGTCTGTAATTTCAACATTAGGGTCAGATGAAGCCATGCAAGATATAGCCTCCATCACTGCCATTCCCCTGCTGTTGCCCACTGTTTAATGTTCAGCCTTTGGAGACAAAACTGTGAGGCACCTCTCAGAGTATTCCCTTGACACTGTGCGCACGCGTGCACACACACACACACACACACACACACACACACTCACACACACACACACACACACACACACACACACACACACACACACACACACACACACACATTCGAAAATACACACGCACACACCCACACACACACATTTGCACACGCACGCACATACACACATACATACACACACACATCTTTGTGGTGTTCTAGCTATGTATGTGTGTGTGTGTGTGTGTGTGTGTGCGCACGTGTATGTTTCTATGTATGTGTGTGTCTATTAGGGTGCTTTGATGTGAGTGATCCAAGTCTGCTGTGAGTGTATGTGGGAGCATCCCCTGCATCTCAACTTGAAACACCCCCACACACACCCCTTCCCCATGCAGCTCTGCTCTGCTTGGTGGGCTCTGGGTGTTTGATCTGGCTCTGTTGGAGCCAGTGTGTGTGTGTCTTTGTGTGATGTGTGTGTGTGTGTGTGTGTGAGTGATGTAGCTGGGTATTGCAGCTGGTGTGTGTGTGTTTATGTGTCTTTGTGTGATATGTGTGTATGTGTATGTGTGTGTGTGTGTGTGAGTGTGTGTGATGTGTGTATGTAATATAGGCCCTGCTGCCCTGGGACCTGTGGGCTGGGCCAGGCCTCACTGATCTGCCTGGTGTGGGGGCGGCCGCTGTGGACCTCTGAACATGGCCTAAAGGCCCCCTGCACAGGCAGGCACACAGGCACGTGTGATGGAGCCCCTGGCGTAACATCTGAGGGACTGTGAAGAGAGAGAGGGAGAGGAGAAGAAGAGAAAAGAGAGGGAGGGTAGTAGTATTGGGGGTGAAAGAGATGGATAAAAAAGTGTGTGAAAGAGCGAGGATGATGCACGTGTGTGTGTGTGTGTGTATGTATGTGTGTATGTGTGTATGTGTGTGTGTGCACGTATATGATGTAGTACAGCATGTTGTGTTTCTGTAGTAAATCAGAATTATTTGAAAGATTGTGTAGCATTGTGCCGAAATTGCATGTCTGTTTGTCTGATATATATGTATATATGCGAGTGAATTAATATGTGTGTAATGACCTTATGCAACAGTGCCATTTTGAAGGCAGACAAAGTACAAGTCCATGTAGGTCCAGTTTTGTGGGTATGTTAAGCGTGTGTGTGTGTGTGTGTGTGTGTGTGTGTGTGTGTGTGTGTGTGTGTGTCCTGACTGAGTATGCTTGACATCTGTCTCCTAGTGTCTGAGTCCCATGCTTGAGTCGAGTGTTACCCTCTGACAGGAGTCTGTGTATCTCATGTCCTGCAGCTGAAATGTTTGGACACGTATCACTGGCGGGTGCCATCTTGAATAAGGGGGGGCACGGAGGATGGCATGGGAGCTCGCCCACGTCGCTGGCGTAGAGAGTGGGTAGTGGTACCTTTCCCCGATGTGGCCGTATAAATACTAGCCCAGGCTGATGAGACAGGCATGGGTTTGACCTTGAGGCCTTAGAATACACACTGCTCTCACAGGTGATGGCTTCATCTATGATTTATCAGTGCAAGAGATTTAAAAAGTCTCCATGTCATCAGTGTTAGTGCAGCAGGTGGGGAGTGTGGAGGAGATGGCCATCTTTTATCTTGTCAGTGTTATGGGTGTACAGACTATGAGTTAGGCTCAGTGTTTCTGCCTGAATTCCAGTCTCCTCCCTTCCCCTAAACCCTGAACCCTCAAAGACTCATGCGGGTTATAGTAAGATGGGCCCCTTTGCTTAGTTAACATAGGCATGGATGCTCTTGCAGTATATGCAATACATTTATTGTGTTTTTCCTGGAAATTAAGCCCATCATGTTCTAGTTGCTGCCACATTGGCTCTGTCAGCTGTGTTGTGGGAAAGCTGAAGAGGAATCTTCATCTTGTGCTGTGAGACTTGGGATATTTACCCTGTTGTCTGCATATGTTTATCTCACAGATATGTAGATGCATATTTTACATGGAGGATACGGTTTGTCTCATACAGTCAGTGGTGTTAAGATAAAATAGCACAAAACAGTAAACAACCTCGTGCTTCCTTCCAATGGCTGAAGGAAACAGGAAGTGTGAAGGGAAGGATGCAGGATGTGAGGTCACAGGAGAGGGGGCACCAGGGTTGATGTGATTTGTAAATGACGTAGATGTTAATTAAAGCGTTTTAACTTATGTATGTGTTATATATGTGTTACATTTCGCAGGAAAAAAACCCCCAGTAGACAGAGATCTTATGTTAATCACCCCCTCTCTCTCTCTCTCTCTCTTTCTCTAGTCAAATGGATCCTTCAGGCAACCCAGGAGACTATGTGCAGGTGAGTCATTTGTCCCTTTTGTGTCCTATCCTTTACTCCTCTGTTTACCTGCACTCACTCCCATCTGCTCCTTGCTGTCTTACACACTGACAAACCTAGTGAAGGCCTGAAAGTCTGCTGCTCTCATTCAGTCATGCTGACTTTGTTGTAGTAAGTAGTATGCTATTTCCTCAAAGCACACACACTCACTCTCTCTCTCTCTCTCTCTCTCTCACACACACACACACACACACACACACATTGCTGAACTCCATACTAAAAATTGGTATTGGCGACACAATAGTGAAAACATAATCTGAAACATAAATCAACAACATATCAAGCAAGCAATGTTTTGTTGATTAGGTAAATTCATGCACACCACACCATCTTCTCTCTCTCTCTCTCTCTCTCTCTCTCTCTCCCTCTCTCCCTCCTGTTCTTTCTCTGACCTAGTTTTTTGTTTGTTCCTTTCTCATATCCAAGAAGGGTTACTTCTGTAGGTTTCCTAAAACTCTCTAAAAAGTGCTATGTAAAATGCCATGACACACAGAACACCTATCATACAGATTCAGATTATTTCTTCAGTTATTATTCAGTTATTTCTGTTGTGCTGGGTGCTGTAGTTAATTATTCTCTTTCACTTTTGGAAACTGCTATGCTGGCAATCAACAGCTGGTTAAGAAAGGTGTTCAGACACTTGACATTTACAAGTCATCTGTGTGTCATACCTTTGTGTGCGTGTGTGTGTGTGTGTGTGTGTATGTGTACATGTGTGTGTATCAGCACCTGTGTGACCTTCATGTTTGTGTGTGTGTGTGTGT
>PYXC01001715.1:1807500-1810000 GCA_015244755.2 Tenualosa ilisha | reverse complement strand
GGTTTCTGTGAGTGATGTCTGCCTGTGAGTGGTGTGTGTGTGTGTGTGTGTGTGTGTGTGTGTGTGTGTGTGTGAGTGAGTTTGATTTGTGAAGGTGTTTTTTTTTTTAGAAGTCTGCTTTGCTTTGTGAGTTTGTGTCACCCATCCAAAAAAGCTTTTTCAAGATGCTTTAGAGTGTGTGCTTGTGTGTGTGTTTGTGTTTGTCTACGTAATCGGAGCAATGATTATGATTCTATTACAGGCAGATCTTGCACCTGTGTGTGTGTGTGTGTGTGTGTGTGTGTGCGCGTGCATGTAATTGAAGCTCTGATTTGACATTCCTGCCAGACTGATACAGTGTTTTGCCGCTCTCTGTTGTTGTTGTGAGTGTGTTCTCTGTCAGTATTGTTTTGTGTGTGTGTGTGTGTGTGTGCGTGTGTGTGTGTATGTGTGTGTGTGTGTGTGTATGCATACTCATGTCTTTCCTGACAGGTTTGTGCATGTGTGTGTGTGTGTGTGTGTGTGTGTGTGTGTGTGTGTGTGTGTGTGTGTGTGTGTGGTCATGCGGTCGCCTTGTGTGTTGTAATGAGCTGGTGGGTGAAACTGGAGTGCTGATTGGGGCTCCTGTGGAGGTCATGCTTTTTATATCAGTGCACACAGATCCTCTCTCTTTCTCTCTCCTTCTCTCTCTCTCTCTCTCTCTCTCTACCTCTCTCTACCTCTCTGCTTTCTGCTCTCTGCTCTGCTTCGCTCCACGCTAAAGCCTGACAAGCCTGTTCTACACAAACACTGACATCCTACCCCAGCTAAAGGGAAATTGGTATATGTGTGTGTGTGTGTATGTGTGTGTGTGTTTATTCGAGAGAGGATTGAGAGACAGAAAGTGAACACTGCACTAATGTGTGTGTGTGTGTGTGTGTGCGTGCGTGTCTGACTGCTGACCTGAAGAGTGTGGAGTGTGTGTATTTGTGTATGGGGATTTAAGTTTGACATTGCATCATGGAAGGCGGTGAGCAGGGGCTCTGACCCCAGCAGTGAGTTTGTCAGATTGCCTCAGACCTCTGAGAGAGAGAGAGAGAGAGAGAGAGAGAGAGAGAGAGAGAGAGAGAGAGAAAGAGAGAGAGAGAGAGAGATCTGTGTTGGCTGGCCCAGTTTGGAATGGGTGGGTTGTGTTGCCTGGGACCATGAGATCATTTGGAGGAGAAAGGTTTGCAGTGTGTCATGCTAAGCAAAGTTCTGAACATCTTTCTCTCTCCATCTGTTTCACTTACATGCATGCACACACACACACACACACACACACACACACACACACACACACACACACACACACACACACATACACACACACACACACTCACTCACATGTCCATAAACCCATAAGCACACACTCCAATACCCATAAACACACACACACACACACACACACACACACACACACACCCTAACATACCCATAAACACACTCGACTTTGCCAACTGGTCATCAGTGTCCCTCATGCTGAAGCTGCATGGAAGCAGTTTGGATGACTACAAGTCACTGGGAGTGGAGAGAAGCGCAATTTGCAGGCTTTTTAACAAGCTCTCGCACTCTCCATCATAAACCACACTGGACTGGTCTAGCACATATTAGACTTCTTTTATGCCACAGTGGGTGGCTCTTGTTTACAACACACTCTTATGACTTGATACAGAAATAGATAGATAGATAGATAGATAGATAGATAGCTTTCCCCCTAATTTACCCATGTATCCTGCCCTACAGTCTTTTGCATTTTGTTTTTCCCTTTCAATGTTTATTTCTCTCCTTCCCCTGTTTGTCTTCCAATCTGTCTTTCTCCTCCTCTCTCTGTTGTTCATACAACACAGACGCTATCTCTCTCCCTCCCTCTCTGTGGCTCCCTCTTTCTTGTGATCAATGATCATGTCACATGAGCCACCTGAGTATAAACCAGCAGGCCTGGTGTCGCAGCTGCACTTGAGAGAAGCCTTTAGGGTACACACACCCTCACACACCCACACACACACACACACACACACACACACACACACACACACAGATATATAGCCCACACACACACACCCATTTGCATCTCAACTCTCAGCTGTGCTCCAGAGGCAGGCAGCTGGAGTTTAGTTAACTGAGGCTTAGCTTAATTCAGCACATGGCTTGTGTGCAAAGTCTAGACTCTCAGAGGCCGCTCCAGCCACAGCCAGGTCAGATCGAACAGTTAGGACATAAATAACATTGACCACCATCTTGTACCTGAGTGCCACAGTTTCACACCTCTGCTGGGCTTTAGCACGCCAGTGAGCCATGCGTTAGGCTACGCTACTGAATCTCGTCTGGATCAGATAGCACACACACAAGGAGCTAGCGAAGGGCGGGATTAGCATACTTAGGCAGAGATTAGCGCAGATGTTGTGATTGTTAAACTCCTGTTGTGGATTACCGCCACACTGATCTAGATTGAATCCATTTGGAGTGAGGGGAGTGATGGCGTGAGGGTGGCTAGCCTATC
>PYXC01001715.1:1795000-1802500 GCA_015244755.2 Tenualosa ilisha | reverse complement strand
CACTCTTCCCATTTCACTAGAAAGTGGCTAAAGTGTCCCATTGGATTTTGCCATGCATCACTGTCTCTTACTAAAGCTCACCCTTCGCCATAAAACTGCCTGCACATGATTTGCACACAGCAATGAAACACGCGATCATACAATAGATCACAAAGAGAAAGGAGATGGTCGTTATGTGTCGAGATGTAGCCGATAGCACCGGAGAGGGAGAGCCGAGCCGAGCTGCCGAAACCGCCAGAACGCTGGCACCCACATGTCTGTGGAGATAGCGCTTTTAATTAACCCAAAAGCCAAATTAAATGAGATGTCAGTTAAAGCGTGGCCAATAGACTAGGAGAGATAACGTTCCAATTGGATTAAAGGAGGAAAGTGCAAGATCTGATATTTTTTTTCTCTTCTGGGTGGGGAGAGAGCGAGATGGAGAGACAGAAAGTGGGAGAGAGAGAGAGAGAGAGAGAGAGAGAGAGAGCTGGCGTGTTTGTCTTTGTGTTGTCCTGACGTTAGCCCAGTTTCTTGGGCGTCTTTTGCGCTCTGCGGATGAAAGGCAAAAGGGCCTCTGGCAGAGAAAAGAGAGAGAGAGAGAGAAAGAGAGAGAGAGACACTGTCCTACATCTTGAGTAATGAAGAGCAGGGGTAAGATTGCTGCTGGCGTGGAGCTTGCATGGACAGCAGATGAGCGGAGGAGAGAAAGAAAGAAAGTGAAGAGAGAGAAGAAAGGGAAGAGAATTTTGATGGACAGTTTAAAAGCTGAAGAGTGGAGAGGAGAAGAATGGAAGACAGATTAAGGCTAAAGACAAGGAGGAAAGAAAAGAAGAAAGATCAACTGAGAGAGGAGTCTAAATGAGAAAGAGAAGAAAGATGAGAGAAGAGAGGAAAAGAGAGGGTAATGAATAGAGGGAAATAAAACAGACTTTTGACTTCATTCTCTGTCAAAAAGAATCCCTCAGCAGAGAAACACAAGACCTCCCCAAGAGCAAAGCAAAAAGAAAAGAAAAACACCCACAAAGAAAACAAAAACAAAAGAAGCGAACAAAAGAGAGAAAGATGTGGAGTGGAGAAGAAAAGATGGATAGTGATGATGGGAAAGAGGAGGAGAGGAGGCCAAAGTAAATGAGAGAAGGGATAAAACGAGTCATAGAAAGAAAAAGAGAACAAGACAAGAGGACGGTAGAGTAAAGAAGAGAAAAGAGATTAGAGATTGGAAAGAATAGCGGAGAGAAAAAGAAGAGAGGAGGAGAGAGAAGAACAGAGGCAAATAGAAGGAATGAGAGAAGAGAGGAATAAATGAGAGCGGAGGAGGAGGGAGGGTGGTGAGTGGGAGAGAGGGGGATCCCTTGAGCCTATTTAAGTGGTGGGAGAGGTGCTGAACTGTGTTGAGGATCGCTGCTCTCTCCTCAGGCTGGGAATACACACACACACACACACACACACGCGCACACATGCGCACACACATGCACACACACACAGAGGCGTGCAGGCAAGCGTGTACACACACACACACACACACACACACAGAGGCGTGCAGGCAAGCGTGTACACACACACACACACACACACACACACACACACACACACACACACAACCCAGCCCTGAGCAGAGAGCCCCAGGCAGCAGCAGCAGCAACAACAGCAGAAAACAATGACATCACCCACTGGGTGGAGGTGGAGAGAGACTGAACGAGGGATAGAGAAAGAAAGGATGGAGAAAGAGGGAGGGATAGAGAAACAGGCAATGGACAATGAAAGAGTGTGAGGGTGGGACAGAGATAGATATACGGGGGGGGGGGGGGGCAGAAGGGAGGGTGACACACCACAACAGCAAATTGCTGGCTGATGTTGTCCTTGTGTCTCCAGGAAAACATGATGGGCAAGCCAGGAGTGTGTCAGTGTGCATGTGTGTGTGCAGGGGCGTGTGTGTGTGTGTGTGTGTGTGCTTTATGCGCGCGATGGGCATCTGAGGCAAGTGTGTCCTATGGGATATTAGCTCAGGGTTTGCTGTGATCTCACAAACACACACACACACACACACACACACACACACACACACACAAATGCACACACAGCGAGCTGTGAATGATCCTGGCTGATGTGAGAGGGTGTTCCCCTCTCTGTGGAGACCCCCCCCCTTCCCTTACAAACCCCTCACACTACACCCCTCACCACACACACACACACACACAAACACACAGCACAAACTACACACACACACACACACACACTGCTAACAACCCCCTTTCCTCCATATCCCAAACTGTGTCTCATCTGCACATCACCATGGCAACTGTCTCCTGCTCTGGGACAACACCCCTCTTCCTTAAAACCCAACCCCCATTAGATTAGGAGAGACACAGGGGGTAATGTGTGAGTGTGTGTGTGTGTGTGTGTGTGTGTGTGTGTGTGTGTGTGCACGCATGCATTGAGTGTGTCACTTGCAGTGCAAATTGAAATGTGTGCAGATTTCCATTGTTAGATGTAGTTATGCATCTCATTGCCTTGATCTCCAGACAGCACTTTGTGTTACATGCTGGCTGAATACTGTTCCTAGAACAGTTCCTTTAGATCCATTCTCATTGCATTGCCAAAGCACAGCGACAGAAGCACACAGGGAAATTGCCAGTGGCTGGATGGATGGGCGCAGATGCCAAGAGAGACATAAAGCATGCATGGGCATGTATCACATCTGTGGCCAGATCAGCATGATATATATTTCTATCCTATCTGAGCTCACACACCTCCAACACTCACTCTATATCTCCCTTCTTTTTCATATCAGGCTCTTTTTTTTTCCTCTGTTGAAGGCACACTCACACACACACACACACACACAGACATATACCTTGTGCTCGGACACACACACACACACACACACACACAGAACACACAAAAAATCCCTGTCTGCACTATACTGGCTTCAGTGCGGTTGGACTTCAGGCTGTGTGTTTAGCCTGCTGTCCATTAGGTTGTGCAGGCTCTTGCTGCATCCCAGTACACACACACACACACACACAGACACAAAGGCAAATACACTGTCCACAAAAAATCCCTAGCCTCATCCCGACACTATGAATGAAAGTGGGAGAGAGACCTTCGGTGTCCTGTACCCCAGCCCCTCCATCAGCCAATGGCCGTGCGTGCTGCAGAGAGCTCCGGAAGCCATGACATCATCTCCAGCCAATGGCGAGGCAGCCTCAGGGCCCAATGCTGCAGCAGCAGCAGCAGCAGCAAGCAGGCAGCCAGCTCGGCAGTAAAGGATGGGACAGAGAGAGAGAGAGTGAGAGAGAGAAAGAGAGAGAGAGGGAAGGAGAGAACGATGGAGGGGGGAAGGGGGAGAGAGAAGGATAGAGAAGAGAGGTAGAGGTTGAGAATAAGGACAGAGAGAAATGCTGAAAGAGAGGGATAAAAGAGGGGAAGGCAAAAGAGGGAGAGGTGAAAAGGGGAGGGGAAGAAAGGTAGATGTAAGGAGGGAGGGGAAGAGTGTGAGGTGAAAAAGTGACAGAAAGGAGAGGAAGATAGAAGAGGTGGGGGAAAGTGAGTGGGAGAGAGAGAAAGAGAGGCGGGAGTAGAGAAAGGGTAGATGAAAAGAGGTGTGATGGTTAAAGAGAGAGAGAGAAAGGTAGATGAAAAGAAGAAAGGGGGGAAGAAGAGAGAGAAAGAAAGACAGAAGAAAGAGAGAGGGAGGGAAGGAGAAGAAGAGAACAGAAGAGTGCAGATGGGGGAGAAGAGGAAAGGAGAGCTAAGCAGTGATACTCTACTGACAGAGCAGAGCAGAGCAGATAGCACGCGGGAAAAGAAACCAAACGAGGGAGAAACCTCAAAGGCATTCCGCCCTGTTATCATGTCCGGATGAGGAGCAGGTGTGTTGTGTGTGTGTGTGTGTATGTGTGTGTGTTTGAGCAACCAGATAGCAATCTCTCTGTGACCTGCCAGCCGGCATTACCAGGATCATTTTCTCTCTCTCTCCCTGTCTGTTTCTCTCTCTATCTCTCTATCTCTCTGACACACGGACACACACACACACACACACACTTTCACACTCTCCCTCCCTATCTTTTCCCTCACCTCTGCCTCTCATCTCTGGTCCTTCAGCAGGAAGGGAAGTGGTGGGGGTGCTCCCTACACCTATGCCCCAGTGGGCTGCACCTAAGCTGGGTATCCTTCTCCACACACCTCCTGTCTGATCAGTATTCATGCCCACCACCGTGATCCACTGCCATACATGCTGATTACCACACCATTACCACATGGGCATTTGACTGGGGCACCTTATGCCTGGTTGGAGTGCAACCTTCTAGTTTCACCTGTCTCTATATAATGTAGCTCCTTCTATATATATTAAAATAGCTTATTCTTTGTTCCATCTCTCTCTCTCTCTTTCTTTTTCTCTTTCTGCCTCTCTCTCTGTCCCTCTCTATTTGTTTGCATTTACGTCTTCCTCCCCTTTTTCCTCCAAGGCGATGTCTTCCTTTCTTCTCTGACTTGCTTCCCCCTCTTTCTGTGTCGTCTCTTCTGTTTGTGTCTCTGACTGTTTGTGTTTGTGTGCCCCTCTTACAAATCAGTACAATTTGCTGTTTATTGGCCTGACAAATAAGGCATTTCTATGCTAGACGTTCAGTCAACAAGGATTGTTTACATGTTCTGTTGGCATACATAGACTTCCATTGAAGATGCCCATAGTTAGATAAACAAAAACAAAACCCTGTCCTCATTCAGTTTAAAGTTTACAGAGGTCACAAGCATAATGTCCTGTATATACATGGACATAGGTAATATGCTTCTATTTCTCTGAGTCTGCCTCTTTCTCTCTACCTGCACCTGTGTTTCTCTGGACCTCTCTTTTTTCTCTCTGTCACTCACTCTATCTCACTCTCATTTTCTCCCTCTCTTTCTCTCTTTTCCTGTCGTTCTCTTACGGTCCTTTGTTCTGTCCAGGAGAGAGAGCTCTTTGTAGTCTCTGTGCAGCGTCAGGCCATCAAGAGGTCACAGGGTATAATATGTGTGTGGGCAGAGAGTGTGTGTCTGTACTTGTGTGTGTGTGTGTGTGTGTGTGTGTGTGTGTGTGTGTTTGCATGCACACGATGAGGGACTGAGTTGTGGGTATGACTAGTTCAGCAACGCTCATTGTAGTTTCCCCTCCAGTCTTCTTCCGTCTCCTCTCTCTCTCTTTCTCTCTCTCTTCTCTTGAATTCTCCATGAGTCTTTCTTTCTTATTTCATCTCCTCTCTCTCTCTCTCTCTCTCTCTCTCTCTCACTCTCTCTGTACTCTTCTGAAGCGCCCATGCACTTTGAGTGTATCTGTCCGTGTGTATCGATCGGGTCAGAGGATGATGAGTGTGTGTGCTCTTCTACTTTTCCCAGAACACACAGGTCAGCATGTAAACACACTCACACATCAGTATGCGCACACACACACACACACACACACACACACACACACACACACACACACACACACACACACACACGTTGTTCCCTTGTCTCCCTCAAAGGTCATTGTCTAAGATGTTAAAGCATGACGTAGTGCTGTTATGATTACATGATACCCACTGGGTTCAAAACAACCACTAGGGACCCAACTGGAGATATGGGGTCAGTTTTTATGATGATGGCACTTGGTAGACAGCTTATGGACAATGCCATGCAAAGTGGACTGTTTTGTCTCATTGATAGTACTATTACGTAAAATGACATTTTTATGATCTAAATGACCAAATAAAGTTTGCTGATGAGATTTGCTTTATTCATCCGTAGAGGTAACAGAAAAAAATGTAAATATTGAAACGATCACGTTCACAACACTGTTTGCTCCTTGATACATTTACCCAGATGCTGACTGGCTCTATCGCTGCCCCAGAAGCAGTTTTTCCACAACGAAATACCGTTTCAGTAGACTGACAGCTAATACACCTGGTGGGCATTGAGCAAATTAAATTCCAGGAGGCACCAGGCCACTGTAACAATCTCAACCAATCAATCAGGAGCATTACAGCCCACTATCTCATGAAATTGCCATTACAATGCATCAGACTGTATGGAAACACAGCGTAATTCAATTGGACAGGTTATTGACATGTCTGCGAAGAAGATTGACATCCTCATATTGTATATTGGGGTTTTCTATGTAATGCTAATGTCAGTGATCTTATTACATTGTTTCCATAGGGTCAGCTGCAGTAGGCATCTTAGAGTAGGAAGAGGTAATACCTCATGTAGACACCTGGAGTATGAGTCAATACAGACATGATAATAAACAAACACAGTACAAATGCAACTGGGTAGAAAGGGGGAGCGGAAAATTCAATATTACACATGAGAAAGCACTTGTGTATGGGAGAGAATATGTGTGTGAGCATGTGCGTGTGTGTGTGTGTGTGCGCGCGCGTGCATGTGTGCGTGCGGGTGTTTGTCATTTTGTCACATGTCAGAAGACATATGAATGGGACGTGCATGTGTTTGTGTGTGTGTGTGTGTGTGTGTTACACTGAGTGTGTTTTTAGTGATTATTTGGATTTCAGGACTTTGTTTGAACAGAGGCTGCTGTTATTTTAGTCAAGGTTGGATAGAAGATGTTTTTCCTGCCCCCATCACCTTTCCTCCACCAACACGCACACACACACACACACACACACACCAAACCTTGTAGACTGCTGTAGACTCATCCTCTGGTCCACTTGCATCAGATCATCTTTTGATGCTTCTGTTCTGTCTGGTTCTGCTCAATGCACTGATGCATCGAACAGAGGATTCTGTTATTTTAGTCAGGCTTGGATGGCTTATGTCTTTTCTGCCCCCATCCTACCCCAAAAACACACACACACACACACACACACACACACACAATCACCCTGAGTGGTTTAGAGTCATCATCTTCCCTTTTCTCTCATGGCTCATTCATTGTTGATGTTGGTGGATGGATGTGGGTTGGAGCCTGAGAGAGTGCATAAAGGTCTGTGTGTGTGTGTGTGTGTGTATGTTGGGGGGTTGCCATTAGGGCCTTTCCCGTATACCTACCCCAAACATACACACATACATACATACACACACTCCTCTCTAAGCTTGCCACCATCTATCTCTCTCTGCCCTTTGACCTTTCCCGTCCGTTCTCCTCTGGCTGGACTGTCTCCTACAGAGTTAGAGAAATCAAAGCAGGGCTTCCCTACTACAAATGCATCTGTGTGTGTGTGTGTGTGTGTGTGTGTGTGTGTGTGTGAGAGAGAGAGAGAGAGAGGTGTAATAGAGAAAGAGAGGATTGAAACATGCTATGTGTGACGTATACTTCATGTTTAATTGGAAACTAACCCTTGATTACTTGACTTGGCCCAGCTTTTTGACACATTGGCCGCTTTGAGAATATCCATGTCCGTCAGAAGAAAAAAATTCCCTCGTTACAGAAAAATAGAAACATCACACTGTGACAGAATTACATTTATTTTTAAACATGATGGATACTCAACCATTTACCTCCACCATATTTCTGGCACATTTATTACACAAATCTATCAT
>PYXC01001715.1:1727500-1780000 GCA_015244755.2 Tenualosa ilisha | reverse complement strand
GCACACACGCACGCACGCACGCACACACACACACACACACACACACACACACACACAAAACGAACCTTTTCTTGACCTGATATTATGGAATGGGGTTCATCTCCTCCCCCACTGGGGAAAGCAATTTAATTGGCCTCCTTTTTAGTTTAACATATTTGCATATTCATGTGTATACATATTTATTACTTTCTGTCTAATATCAACATGTCGGGGTGGAATGCAAACCCTGAGGGGTTTGTTGTGTGTGTGTGTGTTTGTGTGTGTGTGTGTGTTTGTGTGTTTGTGTATTTATGAGGTGTGTGTTTTGTGTGAGTGTGTCTTTTGGGAATGATGTGTGTGTCTACTATTGAGCTGCTCTAGTTTTACATGAGCAAAAATACAGTATACTCACATAAATAATGGGCACAACCATAGTGAAGAGTAGAGTAGAGTAAACATTTGTGGGAATGTTTATGGCCTGTGACATAGTGACAGAGCCTGTAGCCATGGCCTTTGTGAGAATAGTCTTTGACATGCTTGTAGTCCACAAGTAATGGCCTCCAGACAGAGCCAAAAGCTTCATCTGTCCCCAGGAGATTTTAGTGGCTTGTCTATATTGCTCAATACACTGCTTGATCAGTCTCCTCTTCTCTCTTCTTCTCTCCTCTTCTCTCCTCTCTCTTCTTCTCTCCTGTTTCCCTTCTCTCCTCTTCTCTCTTCTTCTCCTCTCTGTTCTCTCTCTATTCTTGTGTCCTCCTCTCAATTTTCCTCTCATGTATTTCTTTACTCCTCCTCTTCTCTCCTTCTGCTTTTTCTCTTTTCTCCTTTCCCATTCTTCTCCTTATGCTTCACTCCACTCTCTTTCCCATCTCTCTCTCTTCAATCTCTTCTTTCCCCATATTTTCTTTCTCCTCTTCTCTCCACTCTTATATCCTCTCTTCGCTCCCTGTCCCCACCCCTACTCTTCCCTCTATCTCTCCACTCCTCTCTGCTCTCCCTTCAGGTGTCGGAGACATTGGTCCTGCGTAACGGGGACTTCTTGGTGCGCGACTCGCTGGCCAACGCAGGCGACTACGTGCTGACCAGCCGCTGGAACCACGAGGTGCAGCATGCGCGCATCACCAAGGTGCTGGTCAAGAGCAGCGAAACGCACATCCAGTTTGTGCTGGAGGGCCTCGAGGGGGACGCCTTCGACTCCGTGCCCACGCTTGTGCGGTTCTACGTGGGCAACCGCCGACCTGTCTCCCCCCAGAGCGGAGCCCAGATCTACTGTCCAATCAACCGCACCTTGCCGCTGAGGTACCTGGAGGCCACTTTTGCGCTGGCCAATGGCAGGCCGGGAGCCACCCACTCGCCGTCCAGTCAGAGAGGGGCCTACATCAAGCGGCGGAGTGTGACCATGACGGACGGCCTGACCACAGAGAAGGTCATCCCACACAGGTGAGCATTTTGGACATTGTTGGTCCCTTAGTAGAATGGTGTAATGGTGGTATATTGGCATAAGTAGAAGAAGTGAATGTCATGTGTGTGTTTACTGTATGAATGTACAGTTTTTTGTTTGTTTGAAGTGCAAACAAGTTGTGTATTTCATGTTTGCAGGTGTGTTTGTGTGTGTGTGTGCGTGTGTGCATTTGTTGCTGTGAGCCCAAGTCAAATCCCATTACAGGTGTGTATACATTATAGTCCTACTCTTGTGTTGTCATAGCAACGAGGAGCCGGTGGAACCCCCAGAGGCCCCGCCCCAGGAGGCGGAGTTAGAGAGAGTGGTGCAGAACAGCAGGTGCTGAGTGTGGCAGTGTGGTCCCCTCACCGTTCACAGTGATTCCCCCAAGTCCTGACTCCCTGATTCACTTATGATTCACAATTCACTCCCTCAGTTTACATTAATTCACTTCACTAGCAGATCTAGTTTCTCACCTGTTGTCTATCACTCTTATCTGACTTTTGTCTGGTTCAGAAGAGTCAGAGTCCCTATCTTTCCTCTGTTGTCTGTGTAAATAGACTCCCTTTGGTTGTTCACTGTAGCTTACGAGCCTCACGAGAGAATCAACTCTCACAGATCTTTCCCTTCTCCTTTCTGATTCAAAGAGTCATGCTGAGTCGATTCTTTGATTCTGAGAGCGATTCACTGTTCTCTCACTGATTCCCTGATTGTTCCAGTATGTGTTGTGTGTTGATTCACATGTAGACGTTCAGCTTCAGCACAGTGCAGTATCTCTTACCTGGTCAGTCCAGAGTGTGGAAGATCTCCACGGAAAGCTCAACATCTTAAATCTATCTATCTATCTATCTATCTATCTATCTATCTATCTATCTATCTATCTATCTATCTATCTATCTATCTATCTATCTATCTATCTATCTATCTATCTATATTTGATCTATCTTTTGAATCCAAGCAGTGCTAGAGCAAAATATGTTGTAAGTTTTGTGTGTGTGTGTGTGTGTGTGTGTGTGTGTGTGTGTGTGTGTGAGTGAGTTTGGTACACACACTTGTAGTTTAGAAGGGATGCTCTGTGCTGAATACTGAAACAACCATCAGCTGGCCTCACTGGATGAAACTGCAATTTATTACTGATGACATCAAGTTGCAAAAAGCTTCTCAAATTCTCCTCTAAAGATTTTCCTTTGTGTTTGTGTGTGTTTGTGCGCATCTTTGTGTGTGTGTGTGTGTGTGTGTGTGTGTGTGTGCATTCTACAGCCCTTCCACCATCCACCATCATAAGGAGTCAATGAGGAACTGTGCCCTGAGCATGGATCAGATCCAGGAGTTCCGTTGCCCTCTTTCCCCGGTCGGAGAGGCGCCTCTGTCGCCCGCATACAGCGCTGGTGAGGCCCGTAACCAAGGCGACCACACACAACCAGTCATGCAGATACATGCCACAGACACACACACACACACACACACACACACACACTTAATGGGACCAACCAGACATCTTGCAGAGTTTGGTCCATTTCTTTTGATCCTCAGTCCGGCTGTGTTCCAATGAAGTTGTTCTCCATTTCTGTTTTGTATTATGACAACAGTGTTGTTTTAAAGCATTAAGGCAAGACGTCCGTGTGCATGAATGTGACTGCAGATGAGTTTCAAAAAGGTCTCGCGCGCACGAACGCACGCACACACACACACACACACACACAGAAGCATAAAGTAAACTCATTCACTTAAATGCTCATAGGGATAATGCATTACAAATGCATATAAAAATGCATACATTTAAAAACACACTCAAACACACAAAGTAGAAAACACTCACACACAAACACACACCCTGCTCCAGACAAATGCTCACATACTTTGCTGTTTCTCATTCCGCCAAACTGTGCCTGATTAATGACGCACATTGCTACTGGTGTGTGTGTGTGTGTGTGTGTGTGTGTGTGTGTGTGTGTGTGTGCGTGCATGCGTGTGTGTGTGTGCGTGTGTGCGTGTGTGTGTGTGACTGAGTGAGTGTTTTTGTGTGGAACACTCTTTAGGAGCGCACAGACTTTATCTTCTTGCCTTGTTTGCCTTCAGGCTCATACATGAGTGCACTTGTATTGATGTTTGTTTTTATATATGCTTCTCTTCCCAGGTATAGGTGGACAGGCCTCTATTTCTCACACTCTGAACACTGTTAGATATGACTACACTCTATTATCCCACCAGGGAAATACTGCTTTTCTGCTTTGCAGTTTGCAATAAAAGAGTTGGAAAGACAACATTGACTACAATATCTACACAGTAAAACAGACCCTTGCATAAGGACTGGAAGTTCATAACCAAGTCTCTCTTTCTCTCTCTTTCTCTCTTCCATTTGTCACTTCCACCTGCCTCTATCTCTCCTTTTTTCTGCTCTCTTTCACTCTCTCTTTCTCTGTCTTTCTGTCCCACTCTCAATCTCTTTCTTCTTCTTTGACCCTCTGTCTGTCCTTCTCTCTCTCTTTTTACCTCTGTCTTTTTCTTTCCCTTCAACTTTCTCTTCCTCTCTATGTCCCTCTTTCTTTCTTCCTCTCTCTGTTTCTCTCTCCCTCTCCCTGTCTCCTCCTATCTCTCTCTCTCTCTGCTTCTTTCTGTCCGTATTTTCTCTCCCTCTTTTCCTTTCCTCTCTCCCCAGTGTCCCGGCACAGGCACGGCTCTGGCGGGCGCATCCTGGCCGTCATCCCCCCGTCCCCCGCCGTTCCCCGGCGCTCCAGCGACCCCCATCTCAGCCCTTCCGCCTCCAACAACAACGTCCACCTGCCCGCCGCCGGGGCCCAGGCCCAGGCCCAGGCCCAGGCCCAGGCCCAGGCCCCTCACCACCACCATCAGGGCCCCGACCCGGCCGGCAGCTACTGCGAGCTCCGGCCGCACCCGCCGGCCACCCCCTGCAAGAGCTACGTGGAGAGGCTCCGGGTGGAGGAGGGCCGGGGTGGCCCGGGGGCAGTGGAGGTCGGAGGTGGAGGAGAGACGATGGACGGAGTGGAGAGGGAGAGGGAGGCGTTCTTCACGTTGCCCCAGGTGGAGACGAGCTCGTCGCTGCGCCCCAGCCGCTACCAGTCGGCGCTGCTGCCGGCCGAGAACAAGCCACTGGAGATGGCTGTGCTCAAGAGGGTCAAGGAGCTGCTGGCCGAGACGGACGCACGCACTACGGCCCTGCACATCACCAAGGCCGACTGCACGGTGAGAGAGGACACACACACGAGCACATACACACACGCAAAAAAACGTATGTACTATGAAACACCACGCCTCAGAGTTGACATAATGAGTTGAACTGTCACACTCTTCATAAAAAAAAAAAAATCTAATCGCATTGGTTGACTTAAATTGGCTCTTAATGACATCACACTGCTAATTTCATGCTCAGTCACTTCCTCCAAAAATAAATTAGACGGCACTCTAAAAGGCCCACTGAAAATGGCCGAACGTATTGACACATCATTCCTCATGGCTTCTCAATGAAGCCCGACTCAGTTAATTAGAGGTGATAATCAGAAGCCGTTTATTAGTGACTTTGCATCTTAACCCCTCATTAGTTAGAAACTCAGCTCTACACAAGGCAAGACCATGGAAGCTGACACAGAAACACTAATGCTTCTGATTGATAATCATTGAGTAGTTCCTTCTTTTTTGTGTGTGTGTGTGTGTGTGTGTGTGTGTGTGTTTCTTATAGGCTGGTGTATGTGATTTGATTAAATGCTAGATGTTTTTGTGTGTGTGTGTGTGTGTGTGTGTGTGTATAGTTTTTTTTTCCATGTGAGTAAGTTGCATATGCATTTAGATGTATTTATGTCTTGTGTCTACTTGTGTCTGAGTGTGTGCATGTTTGTACGTGTGTGTCTGGATGGTAATGTATAGATGTGGCTGTGTGTGAAAGACAGGGAGATGGACTGTGTGTGTGTGTGTGTGTGGTTTGCCAGTGTGTATTCCTCAATGTGTTTGTGGTGAGTGTTAATTTTGGCTGTCTGTTTGCAGACTCCACTGTATTTATTAGACGATGATGATGATGATGATGGTGTGTGTGTGTGTGTGTCTGTGTATGTGTGTGTGGCGGGGATCTGAGAAATGGCCATCGCGGTGGCGGCGGCGGCCGTGAGTAATTGTGTAAGAACAAGTGGAGTAAATACGACTCTGGCTCTCTGGTCGGCAGGTTGCTAGGATACTGGGCGTTACCAAGGAGATGCAGAGGATGATGGGAGTGGGGTCGGGGCTGGAGCTGCTGACTCTTCCACATGGACACCAGTTAAGACTGGACCTACTGGAGAGGTGAGGCAGAATGGGCAGTATACACACATGTGCGTGCACACACACAGGCACACACACACAATTTTGCATGAACACCAGCTGAGACTGGATATACTAGAGAGGTGAGGGAGAATACGCAGCACACACACACACACACACACATTGGACACCAGCTGAGACATGCACGCACACATGCATACCAGCACATACCTACACACGCACACACACCACACACACACACACACACACACACCACACACACATAAACACACAGTATGGATATAGATGTGAATGTACTTATACAATACCTAGTCAGACATAATATTCTTCTACATAATCCGCTCTCAAGAGACCTGCATAGAGACAGTACATTCTGTCTTACACACACACACACAAACACACACACTCACACACGCACATACACTAAGACTCAAGACGACGCTCATGACTCTCTGCAGTACGGAGGAGTTTGCTGAGATACCTGACATCTCTTCTCATTAGTATACCCTCACTGGAGATGCTGTGTTTGTGTGTGTGTGTGTGTGTGTGTATGTGTCAGGTGTCAGATACCTGCTCATACTGCAGTACCGCCATCTCACACTCACACAAACACACACACACACACACACACACTTAAGAAACACTGCCATCTGTTCATTATTTCAGGGATGGAGCTATTTTAGCAAAGGCTTACCAGGGCACCGTATTTCATTACGTTCCGGTATGAGATGTGTGTGTGCGTTAGCGTTAGCGTGTGCGTGTGCGTGTGTGTGTGTGTGTGGTATCTTGGTGCTCACATAAGAGACTGTGTGTACATCTCAGCCCAACAAGTGGAGCATATCCATAGCAGCTGGTGTGTAAATGCCATGGGACAGATATAGAGTGCTAGACTGTAGTGATAAAAGGAATGAGAGGCCTATAGAGTGTGCACAGATTGAAAATCCTCCTTTTTTTTTACATTTCTTTCCTCCTCCTCTTCCTCCTCTTCCTTCTCACCTCTTTTCCACTCCTCTTCTGTCCTCCACCTTTCCTGTCCTCCTCTTCTTCCTCCTCTCTTCCTCACTCACCGCCGTCTTGCTCTTCTTGCTTCTTTCTTCTTTTCTTTCCTCCTCCCTTCTTTCTTCCCCTCCTCTTATCCCCCTCCTTCTTCTCCTCCTCCTCCTCCTCCTCCATAGGTTCTACACCATGTCAATCATGGTGGCGGTGGATATCTGGGTTGCACAGGGAGCACGGAGGAGAGAGCCGCTCTCCTGTACAAGACCATCCAGCTGGCTGCCGAGCTCAAGAGCACCATGGGCAACATGTTCGGCTTTGCCGCCGTCATGAGGGCCCTTGAGCTGCCACAGGTGTGTGTGTGTGTGTGTGTGTTTTTGCTTGAATTTGTGTAAGAGTATGTGTGTGTGTCTCTGTGTGTGTGTGTGTTTTGTGGTTTTATGTGTGTGTGTACATACTGTATATACATATATGTGTATATGTGTATTTGTGTGTGTGTGTGTAGCAGAACGTGTGTTCAGTTTCAGAACAGTGTGTGTGTATATGTGTGTGTGCATGTGTGTGTGCGTGTCCAATAGCCAAACTTCATCCAATATGAGTATGAATGAAGTTTGCTTAATCAAAAGATATGAAACTGAGTTCAAAGGCGCACTGTGAGTGATATGTCTAAAATAGGCTTACAGCTCCGCATCAAAATATTTGGTGAATGATTAAGCTTTTATCCCTATTAAAAAGGTCTTCCATAAAAGATCTGTGTGATATTGTAACATGAAAGATTAAAGAGTGACTTATCTTATTCTTTCTCCCTCTTTCTCTCCTTTTCTCTTCATCATTCTCACCATGTCTCCACTTTTGTCCCCTTCTCTCTTTTTTCTTCCCCTTCTTCCTCACTCCTCTCTCTTTTTTTCTCTCTCTCTCTCCACTCCCTCCCATTTCTCCTGTCTCCACGTCAGATCTCTCGTCTGGAGCAGACGTGGATGACCCTGAGGCAGAGGCACACAGAGGGAGCCATCTTGTACGAGAAGAACCTCAAGCCCTTCCTCAAGGCCATGAACGACGGCAAAGGTGAGCCACCACCAGAGGGCGCCAGAGAGCCAGGGGGGAGGGGGGGGATTTCAGGTAGTGTTTCCAAAATGCCATCCTACGTCCTGCTCATAGACTGATCTTTACTGAGAAGTAGGTCCTTTTTTTAGGATCAGTACATGATCAACATGTAGGATGGTGAAATCTGTGAAACAGATTTTTGAAACAGCCAGGGATAGGTTAAAGCAGAAGTGGAATTTAGGCCAGCTCCAACCCCAAATACACCCTGAAGTCAACTGCTGTTTGTGTCAAAGCCCTGTTTCACACATAGACTAGCTTTACAACTCTAATTGTAACTGTGTGCTTTGTTGATTCACGAGTAGCAAAACACAAGAATGTTTTGTAGCCATCAATTTATGTTTATTTGTATTTAACAATGTTGTCTTCAAACTAAACTTCAAACTTTCGTTTTTTTTTTTATCAATACATATAGTATTTGAGAACCTTCTGCCAAAAACTGCCATATCATCCCAGCCATCTGTACTACTTGGCACCTAACACCAATGTGTGTGTGTGTGTGTGTGTGTGTGTGCAGAGAGCTGTGTTCTCTCCAACACTTCCTTCCCACCTGTGATTCCACTGCTGTCTCTGCTGGAGAGGGGCGTGGCTGTGGGGGAGGGCCTAGAACCCTGGGAGAGTGTGGAGGCAGGCGTTGACGTAGTAATGAGTCACCTGGAAGCGGCGCGTACCATCGCTCATCACGGGGGAATCTACCGTACCAATGCAGAGACAAAACTTAAAGGTACAGTATGTGTGCATTTTACTGTTTTGTTTTAGCTATGACTGATGCAAATAATATTTTCAGATGTCCTATCAATACAAAGCAAAATTGTGCAAATAATGAATGTGTTCCTTCTTTTTTTTCTTTGTTTGTTTGTTTGTTTGTTTCTTTCTTTCTCCCTTTCTTTATGTGTCTATTTGGCCCTGCAGAGCTTCAGGACCATGCAGAGCTGCTGGAGATCTTCTGCACAGAATTCCAGATGCGTCTTTTGTGGGGTAGCCGTGGCTCTGAGGGCTCCCAGGCCGAGCGCTACGAGAAGTTCGATAAGGTCCTCACCGCCCTCTCTCACAAACTAGAGCCTCCAGTCCGCCACAGCGAGCTATAGCAACCCCCACCCCACCCCCCATACAGCACACAAACACCTGCAGTGGTACAATCCCATTTGTCCCTCCCCCTGCTGTCACTCCCATGCACCTGGGTTGGACCAACATGAATGTGGGGGGGGTGTTGAGGGAAAGATACTGAACTGAAATTTGTGGAAGAGGGGGAAGGGAGAGTGACTGTTCATCCCAAAATGAGGCACATAGAGAGGACTACTCCCATGACAGCCAATCACACTTGATATCATGTCTACAAAGTTACTGAAATGCATCATGGGAAAAGAAACAGTGTGTCAGGAAAATTGTGTGTGTGTTTTCTGAGAGACAATGATAAAATGGAGGAGTGTTTGATGATCACTTTAACCTGTTCCTGGCCTTGGACTATACTTCCCATAATTCCCGGCTTCATTCTGTTCCTGCAATTGCTGGCAAAGACTAAAACCCTTAGAACAACAACAGGTACAGGTCCTTCTAGAGGCTTTCATTCCCTCAGCTTTAGTTCCTCCTCCCTCAATAAAGGTCAGTTTTCCTCATGCTCCAACATCTTACTCAGACATGGTGGAGGAAGACAAAGAGAGGAGGACACCCATCTCTGATCAAGTCACACACACACACAAACATGTCTGAATGTTCATTGCCAAATCATCCAAGTACAAACAGATATATTTGAATGGAAAACTTTAAGCGTGTGTGTGTGTGTGCCAGATTTTTAAGTGATTTGATGGTCAGCTCTGTGATGGACTACTCTGTACACTTTACAATTGTCCCAGTCGCCTGATTGTCATATTTTATTTTACTCTTAATCTTGTCAGCCTCTTCCGTATTTTGTGATAAAAAAAAGGATTTTCTTTGTACCACAGGTTTAATTTCTACCAGGTGTCAGCATATGCCAAATAACAGTTTAGCCACACACACACACACACACACACACACACACACACATACACACACACACACGCACGCGCACACACACCCTACAAACTCCTACTCTCACATTGTGTAAATGATTGTACAGATCTGCGGGTCTTGCTTTCGTCACTGAATTGTGACCACAGCTATACGATGAGTGTTTTCAGTCATGATCATAAGGGCATTGAGTGAGATCTCTGACATGGACACACATTTGAGCCTAATAGTGAAACGAGATTTCAGTCAAATCGTGGCACACTTAACAGAAGTTATCATCAGACCACTGCTATTGGACACTGGCAGAGTTGGTGAAAATGTGAAGAGACTTCTGTGGGAAGCAGTGCTTAGTCCTCAGGGAAGAGTTTGTGTGTTTGTGTATGTGTGTGTGCGCGTGCGTGCGTGTGTGTGCTTAGTTTGAAGGGTTATGTACATTAAGATCACTCTTTAAGGGATAATGTGCTATGAGACAAACAGAACTTGTTTTTAGAATACTGAGTGCTGAGGTGTTATATCATTCGACCACCGCCAACAACAATAACAACCACAACAACATAAACAACCACAACAACGTAAACAAAATTTTAATGCAAGTTAAAGAGGGCTAAAGTGTTGCTACTTGATGCTTTGTTGACGTGTGTCTTAAACCCTTAAAGCAGGGAAGCATGCACACACTCCCCACTCCTGACCTAAGGCCATCACTGGCCTCAACCGTGTGTGTGTGTGTGGCTGTGTTTGTGATGTGCTCTCACCGACTGCACTTAGCTCATGCTCTTCTGGTGCCTGACATCGCATTAGTACAAAAGTGAAGGTGTGTGTGTGTGTGTGTGTGTGTGTGAAGGGGGAGGGCTTTCACATTGTGTGTGCTAGGTAGACCACATGCATGCACGCACACACGCATTAAAAACTCCAAGAGACATTTCTTCATGACAACACAGACTTCAGGTAGGGAAGTTGTCTGTAATTCCACTTGCTATTCACCTGCACGCCCATCTTTCAGTGTAGAGTGTAGTCAGATGTTTTGCTCTTGTTTCAGGGGTCGAGGGGCATTAATGGTGAACTTTGCTGAGGGACAACAGCATGGAATTCATTTGCTATGGTGGCTGAGGAGCTATGCACGTACTTCCTCATGTTGTCACAAGGGGGCGTGAATGGGCAAGCAAAAAATAAAAAAAAAAACAAAGCAATGAGGATGGGGTCTACTTGAGTGTCTTGAAATCTGGAGACTGTGACTATGTGTGTTTTTCCCACATATTGTACAGGTGACTGTGTGTGGTTATGTCATTTTGTAAATAGACAGTCCTGAATGAATCTTCAAAGGAACGTGGAAAAACAAACAAACAAAAAAAAAAAAACGTGATCACCTTTTTCTTATGTGCTGTAAATATTCTGGTATGTCATATTTTTTTCAGCCTTTTTTCCAAGAAATAAACCACAGTAAGCTTGTGAGAGCAACATCTGTTGTGTTGTTATTGTCTCATGTTATTCAAAGGTTTTTGGATGCTTAATAATTTTGTCAGTTTGAATAACTCAAAAGAATAATGAAACCACTGACATCACTTCAAGATAATAATGATTATTATCAATTTGTGACACAGGCCTTTTGCACATTGCTAGCCAGTCTCCAACATAGGAAACATAGGAACATAGGACACTAGCTTTTGGCCCCACAGTTTTGACTCTGTAAGGGATAGGAACATGAAATTTGGAGACATCTTAGACCAAATGTCAGAACTAAAAATGGAGATTGCTCATATTTATCATGCCATAATTGACAGATAAATTTCATTTTTTTGTAAAGAAAATGTGAACAATCATATGAATAAGTTCAACAATAACTTGACATCATAAGTATCAGATTTACACTCAACTGCCATAGATAGTGTGTGTTTCAATACAATAAAATATAGATAGTGTTTCAATACAAGAAAAATATATATGTGAGCCTTTAGATGTCATTCCCCCTTTCACACACACACACAATTTTATGCAAGATTTGCTGACATTGCAAGTTACCTGCATTGACAGGTCCAAAATACCTGGGTTTTATATACGTAAACAATGGCTGGAGTAGTGTTGAGTTTGTGTAATATGACAGTGGTGTTGGTGTGTACTGTTTTGTGTGAAAGGGGTCTAACATATAATACATGTGCACAGTAGCTGTTAACTGCTGTTGTGGATATATTTTATTGTAAATAGAAGGAGGATGAATCAAGTGTGAGAATAGTTACTGTGCAAAATGAGTATTTAAAATTAAGATTTTATTCATAATGAAAACCGTATGGAAAAATTCTATGGAAATGGTCTCACCTCTTTAAAGGCAATTTCACACAAAGAAAAAACATGCAATCTGATGAGGATCTGACATTCCTAACCTGTTTTTTAAGAAATTTGGAAAATAGAAAAACAGTAGCACCATGTGACTACCAACTAAACATAGTTCTTTAAGAAAAAACTCTGTGGCCACATACTTGGACTGATTTGAAAAATACCAACTGGTTTGTGCTCAGCTCAGCTTGCACTTTGATGTTGTGAAGGAAATGTTAAAATACCACAATGGTCATTAATGAGTTAATAATAACTACTTTGAAATCCTGAGATATTAGCTGACACTATAAACAGTCTATCTGCAGCTGTTACAGTCAGCTGCAAAGACAGCAAACTCCTCATTACTATCCATGGATTTAGACTGGGGTTTCATATGGGTCCCAAGTGTCCCAGCACTCTTGGAAATAATGTGTTGTTCCTGGAAGGAACTTTACTTGCAATGTGTGCCAGAAAGAAGACATAAAATGAACAATGACAAAATGAAGTTCAGAATTATGTTATTATGACACTGTAAGTGACTCAAGGTGTTTATCACTGCTTCCTGTATTCTGACTAATGTTAGTAACTGTACAGTTACAGTGTTTGTAATGTAAAATTGACACTGGGAGTCAGACATTACAAAAAACAAATGACAATTAATGACAACAGTCACACATATTGGCAGTTCCATTTTAGGCAGTTAGGCCTTTAGGTTTGACAGTGTGAAAGTAAAGATAAACGTATCCAGTTAGCCCTTCCAGGTAATACAGTAGATCTACTTAGTATAGAACATTTGCTACTGTCTGTCTGTTTTGAGCCATTGGGGTTTATACTCTATACTCTTATCTTGTTGAGTCACTATGTTGTGCCCTAGAGAATATTGATGTAGGCAGTTTAACTGTGTGTTATATTTCAGGTGGTAAAGTGATAAAAAAAACAAGTTCAATCCATCACCTTTGCAGCTATATGGGAATGTTCATGTAATAAAAGGTTGGTTTGCACAAGATAGATAGATAGATAGGTACTTTTATTCCACAGGAAACACTGCATCATGCTGTAAGCTTTCTTATGAATTTCATTCATCTGAAGTCTGTTTGTCTTAGTTGAGTCCTTTGCCCTGTTGAGTGGGCTTCCTGCACTGATAGACAGCCTATGTCTTACAGGCTTTGCGTGGTGTGTGTGTGTGTTGATAGAAGTGACGCATGAACAAGTTTGTGTAAGAAGTTCAGCTTGCCATGGAGGAGAAACATTCGAAACAATCACAGAGATGCTGAGACATTGTCATTTAGGGGGATGTCTCATCTTTGCAGCATGTCTTCGTAGTTCCAGAGCTGATGTAGAGTTCAGGCAATGTACTGTTGGGTCATTGTTGCTTGCAGGGCAGCAGCTGCCCTAAGTGAAATTGCTACTGTTGAGCAATTTTCTCCACTTGCAACCGTGCTTCTCCATTCACTGGCATGATAAATCGACCACTACATCTCCCTGTTTTTCCTCCACGCCTACCCTGTCCTCACATTACCACGGCGTTACCCTGACATGTCGCCTGTATCTAGGCCACTAACAGTGACAAGGGGGAAGTTACAGGTGTGATACACCTGTATAATCAATATGCATTTGAAAGAGCAACTGGCCTTAGAGAAAACATAGTTTTACAATTAGTACTGAAACCTAGCCTAACAAACCAGAGTATAACGTCAAAAAAGTATACCATAATTTCCCGAAAATTAGACGCACAGTGAATACCTGAATAACAACCATTTTTTATGTAAATGTAAAAAATAAAATTATATATTAACTAAACTGCACTTTAGTTAATATTAACTGCACTTTAGAAATGTTAAGTTCATCAAGACACACTGTTCAATAGAAGTGGTTATTAGCGTAATTTCTGCTGAGCTCCGCTACTGATAAGTTTACGGTAATTGCCCGGCTGCAGTGCCACTCTACCTCCACCATCACATCTTCGCCCCAGAGAGGTACGCCACCTGAAATCTCACGTAGGCTGATATAATTTACAGAAAATACGTTGCCCCTATTCAGTTGAAACTAAATGCCACACGGCTGTAGAAAATGATTAAAATGTATAGAATGCCGAATAGAACAATATGTTGTCATGGTTTAGAACTGAGTCCAGTATGAAACCACCCAGTAATATGAACACTACGTTACTCATACATGTAGTTGTAAAGCTAAATGTTAAAGTGAGAAGATCAGAATTTCTGGGAACAAACACTGACACTGAATGCGCCAAACATGCACAAATGGGTTGAATACATTAACATTGTGGGCTGAAAGGTTAACTAGTCTGAGACATTGCTTATAGCCAGCTTCTACGTTCTAGTTTAAACGTGGCGCAATGCGCGTCATTTGCAAGTCAGCATCACAGTCAAGAGACAAATTGATTAAAATCGCTATCGGAAGGGGATGTAACATGTTTGTTTTATGCTGTTTGTTTGTTTTGCCAACTGACCTGGATAAGCAAATTCGTTAGCATTAATCTTGTCACCCAGAATGTTATCTTCTATCATCAGCTTTTAGACTGCACTAACGGTAGCTACCGTTAGCATATGAAACTGCCTGGATATAGTTATCGCTTTTATTTATTCTAATATCTCATAAAATCATGTGGTCATACAGATGAGTAAGACAAAATCAACCTGTATTTTAATGGCACGTTTCTATCAGTTTAGTAGTTGATGAATTGATGGAAAATTGATGAACATACTTGCTTTCACCAGAGATACTTTAAGAGCACTGAGCCAGTACACCACCGCCACCCTGTGGCCGGAGTAGGAACATACTAATGTTCTGGTTTCCCATAGAAAAAGGTTACTGATCAGTGAGGATAATGAAAAAATGGCTAAAGTGCCCCTGAGTATGAACCTCAGAGCCACTGTTATTTGGCAAAATTCATATTTTAATATTTATAATCGGGGAAATATAGTAGTCTGGCCATGACCGATAGACCGGGTTCAATCCAAGGTGTGGAATCAGTGGTTGTCTTTCAAACTGCCAATGTATGCTGATAAACTGATAAGCTACCGCTAGAGTATGACTAGGCGACTCTCTATAAGGACAGATCAATGTGACTAATTAGATCAAACCTTGGAAGAAGACCTACTGAGGCCCAATGCACAGGCTTAGCAAAACTATTTGCTAAAGCTGGGGTATGTCTAGATTTCTAGGCTAGGTCCACCATCAGGCAGGCCTATGTTGTGCTTCAGTGTGACTGCTTAGCTAATAATTTTCTGTGTATTAATAATTTGCTTTCATTTGTAGCCCCACACATGTTTGTGGCTCAGGCTAAGTGTAGCCAATGATGTATCCGTTTACCTCACTTACTTCAGGTATGTTATCTTAACTTTATCCAAATCTCCTTGTGTTAAATGGAGTCCTAATGTCTTTTCTTGTAGAAGCTGCCCTGGAAGATCCCATGGCTATGTAGATTATGGAGTAAACTTGTACAAGGACAGTTTTAATGTGTTGACTTTTGTTTTGCAGGTAGCGCGGCCTTTCCGTCTACGCTGCTGTACATACATTTCTATTTTGTTACGTTGTTCTTACCTTACACAATAATTCACGGGTGGTTTTTACAAGGTCTGAAGATGTCTAAACATTCTTTTTCGCATTGTTATGTTTACCCTTAATTAAAAAAAAATAAGTTTCATTACATTCAAGTAATCTTCATATTATTGCTGGTGTTCTACAGAATATAGCCATGTGTCACTTTTTTTATCAGTCTTTTTAGATTTTAGATGAAGTACTTACAATTGTCAAAACTTGTCAGACTGTCTCAAAATGCTTGACAGGATCTGGACTTAGAAGTGCTTTTCAGACTAGTGAAATAGTGAAAGAAGTAGAAGTGAAAAAAAAATAACAACATAAAAAGCAGAGATCACAACTATAGGTCTATCAAAAGAAATGTTGCTGATTATGTTGAATTTGCCTTACTGATATTTCTTGATAAAAACTGCCTGTCACTTTAAGAGGAAATTCTAACCATGTTGTTGGTCGTGTCCTTGGATATTACGAAATGAAAACATAGGTTTATTGAGTGGAGATGCTAGATGCCAAGTTTACATCTGAAGTAAAGAGAATCACAGACTAGCTTGTCAGCAGACGGTATGTCTTATTTTGTTATGCTGGGTATTAGCTTTGGTGACCTGTTGCACCTTTGTAGCCGAGACAGGCTTGATGTGGTGCACATGTGAATGGACGTGTTGCGTGAAAAAGTTTGTGTGGAAGTATAGAGAAACTTTTAAAACAGTCTTAGAGATGCAGAGAGATATTGTCATTCAGAGCTATGTTCAATGTGTTCTATGTGTTCTATGTTCTATGCTCAACTTTGCAGCGTGTTTTAGGAGTTCCAGAACTGATGTAGAGTCCAGACAATAGCAGTGTGTGGAGCACATTAAAGATGTTCTTCATTTTTATTCAGTTAACTGTGAGTTATAGTTCAGGAGATAAACTGTTCATAACAAAGTTAATAATCCATCAACTTTGCAGCCGTGTAAGAGTGTCCATGTAATTAAAAACAATGTCAGAGTTGGTCAACCCATGAAACGGCAATGGCAAAGTTCAAATCTACAAAAAAGCTAGAGATGTAGAACACATGACAAATGACCTTGACCTCTGACAATGAGGATATTCATATTATTTTATAGGCTACCAAAGAATAGAAACCAGCAATGAACATTGTGACTTGACAGGGCAATAAACGGTTTTGGTTGTACACTTGTGGCGTCATTGTGATCTGCAAAGTGCAGTAACTGCACGAAGAAGCCCCAGGGGCAAACGAGAGAGCCTGCATTTACCCTGTGAAGAGCCATTTAACTAGCAACAATTCCATGTTCCAACAGCACCCACAACGGTGACTTCAGCATGAGTTTACTGTGCGTCCACTTCAAAAAGTCCACTAAAATATAGTACAGTTACTATAATAGTAATACATCAGAGTGTCTATGGGCACATCAGCTGAAGTCTTAGAAGAGTATGACATCAGGGTTAGACTGATGTTTTATTTTACAACTATAGGGCATCAAACCCTTCTAAAGTGGCCTTACAGTGTCTTTTGGGTTTTGTTACATATTTTGGCATAAAATGCAGGCCTTATAACATGACTAAATTCTGCTGAGTTTTGGACCAACATTACAAAGGCTGAAGCCTCACAAGTAGACCATGTGATAGTGGACTTTTGAAGTAGATCTTCGACATTGATCTTTGACTTCAGACTCACATGTGCTCCACCTTACCAGCATCTCAAATGTGCAATATTAGCCGATTTACGATATAAGATATTATCAATCCTATTCTAAGCAATAAGCCCAGATTATAGCCTAAATAAACATGATTAGCCAACACTGAAAAATTAGTTGGGATAAACTGCAGTGTACCCACAAATACACTGTGTAAAGTGTATCCTGGACAAACAAGCTCAAAAATAGCTTCTACCCTACCACAGTATGTAAACTGAACAGCATATTGCTTATCATTGCATACCAATACAGTGCATAGATACAAATACAGTGCACTCAGCTTGATGTTTTGTTTTTTGCCATAAGTTGGCTTTTTAGTGCTGTTTTGGTTCACTGAGTTCTACTTAAACAATGCCAAGGCTAAGATTTGTTTGTTTTTGACAAATTCAAACAAGGTATGAGGAAAGTCGAAACTAACTTCAATATCCATTAAAATTTTGGAAGGGCTGTTTCAGCATTGCTTTCCAGCAGTAGTTATCACATTTTGACACAAGATGGCAGTGTTGTACAGATCATTTTATATACTAGACCCATCAAACTCAAGTTCTGCTTTTGTCAAACTTTCTATCAAACTTTGTCAAATATCCTTCTTAACACCAATGTTAGAGATGTTGACGACACCCTAACCCACCCCACAACCACCACCACCACACATACATAACATGCGCACACACACACATAACACGCACACACACACATAACATGCGCACGCACACACACAGACACACACACATAACATGCGCGCGCGCACACACACACACACACATATACAGTACACACACACACTGTGTCTTTTTTTGTTGCCTTGTATTTTATTGCTGCAAAAGGAGGTTTTTACTCTTAACATTCATTTATGTGAAAACGATTTTCGAATTACATGTAAAATATATGGGCGTGCATACATGCAGCAACATATACACAACCTACGTGCAGGAACATACACACAACATTCAACATCAAAGTTTCTTTTTCAGAAACCTAATATTTCCAGTCAAAGGTTATGTCCCTAGCCTTCAAGCCATTGGCCATTTGCCATTTTTACGAAACTCCTTAACTACATCAACAACTCTTTGGAAGTCCAGCACAATATTATTAAGCATACGCTGTATCTTTTGGTTCAAAGTATTATATGCAGTTTTTGCATCGGCCTTATTGTTACGATCCTGAAGCCACTTGTCCCTGGCAGGCAAGTCTATATATACCTCTCGTTTAATCATATCATCCACTGTCGTTCTCACATTATCCTTCAGTTTTTGTAGGTTAGAAGCATAAGGATATCGTGTTGCCTCCTTCAGATACTCAACAACGTACTTGCGAAGGTCCCTAATAGACCTCCCAAATTCTGCTGCATTTTTATTATCATAATTGTCATTTGGGCCAAAGCTGACAACCATTTTACTGATAGAATTTTTGTCAGAGGTGGTGAGAGAGGAGCCAACTTTGCCTAGGAGCTGCATAAAGACAGCATTTTCGTTAACATTCAGAAACTTCAGTATATCTTTCACCACATCACAGTGGAAGCGCAGGAGGCCGTGGTTGAAGACATGCTCACCACGCATGGAGCCCGAACTGGTGGGGCATTGAAACTCGCCTGGAAGAAAATGTAGTAGAATTATGATGATAAAAATAATATTATTCAGAATGATATTTCACTAACTTTCTTAGCACAGTAACAAGACATTTACAACATACTTACCAACTGCAGAGGCAAAGTCAGAAGACAAATACAACACAGTCAAAACCGATAACAGCAGGGTGAACCTCATTTTCAGTGTGGTCTCTCTGTAGGCCTGTAACAGAATAAGCAAGAATCAGGTAAAATAAGAAGTATCCCTTCCAAGAAAAGTTTTAGTGATTAAAAAAGATTTAGTGATTTACAAATTAATTTGTTATTCTGAGAGAAAATAAATAAATAATATTAATAATTTAAAAAATGTTTGTGAATGAGACAGCTGTACACTAAGGTGTGAAGTACTGGTTAAGTTACCTGTCCAGTGAATATGAGGATGTGTTAAGCGATAAGCCACAAGAGGCTGTGGGTTTGCCATTGATTTATACTAGCTAGGGGTGTGTTTTGGCACAATGTGAAGATGGAAGAGGCTAACCTGTGGGTTTGTGCTGGATTTACAGAAAGTAAATCAGTAGGCCATATGCTAATAATGAATGGGAAATAACTACAGAAGAAAGGAAAGACTGTAAGATTTGATGAACTTGGAGAATAGATGAACATACCTGCCAACCTTGAAGATTTTTGAGTGACAGAAAAAACAGTGGCCTTAAACTGCAACCAAATAGGCTATTGGCGTATAAATGATTTTGGATAGTATACATCGGAGTCATCAATGTTTTACAGGCAAAGAATCCCCTGGCATACAGAGACATGCCCCTCACTAGATATACCCCATAGACTATTACCTAGAATTTCACATGGAAATGACTGATGTAATCATCTGTTATCAACAAACTAATATCTAAGACATGGTGATGACTACATTTTTTATATTTTACAATTTTACAATTTGGCGAACTACATTAACTATGAGGAGTCACAGACCCCTTTGATGTCAAGTTCTGTTCTGTTCATTGATCATCAGAATCAGAGTTACCGTTTTTTATTAAAATGTTTGTAATCATTATTATAATATTCTGCTATAATATTTTACACTATTACATCACATCCTTTTGCACAATTGCATTTTTGGCTCATCATTCTGCACTACTACAACACATCATAAAGGACAACAGGGTGTGTGACAGCATTTTTAATGCTTGTGACATTCTTGTGTTCCTGATCTGTTTGTCTTGTCATCTTGCCTTGATTAGTGTTGAAAATGGCCTTATCTGCTTTGCACATTTTTTTTTTAGTGTTAGGAAATCTGTTTCTGTTGTGCATCTCTTCTTCACCGTGGGATAGCGAGAAACATACTTTCAGTTCCTCTTTATATCTAGTATATGTGGAGAAATTGACAATAAAGCTTGACTTGACTCTTAACAACTTTATCAAACGTTTTCAAACTCTATCAATAAGAACAGCAGACATCTCCTTTATGACAACATAAGAACTTAATGTTATTTTTTACTTGTGCCCATAGCCATGAATGTGTATGGACAATAACTAGCTAGCTCCGAATACACTGCAACGTTAACGAAATCTCAGTTTCAAATTTCCTTCCTAGACTATTTACCTTTGCAAGGCAGCTCATATAACCTGACACTAGTGGGAGGGGTCGGGAACTCGAGAGGTCAGCGCTGCCGCAGCCTCTGCGCTTCTACCGTTCTTGCTTGAGATTTCTTTTTGTACTGGAGGACAACGAATACTGCTCTATGATTGCCTACTAAAAAAGGTTTAGACCTATCTTGCAGTCTGCAGCAGCACTGGAGCCCGTCTAAAAAATCCGGTTAATTTCAAATTAGCCAAACTCACTAGATTTGTATACTTTTAAGTGGCAAAGCGTGTCAGGGTATTTGAGTTTCAAAATTGGTGGCTGCAACGCAAAATGCGCACAGGTTGGCAGGTCTGGATGTAAGACTATTTGAGCTCAAAATGAATTTTGGATTTGCATTGGATTTGTAAATTAGAGTTTCTAAATCTGTTGTTGTGAAACAGTGGTAAAGACAAAACTGTAAACACTTCCAAACAGTCAGACTTACTTTCAAATCCTACATCACTACATCAACCTAATAACTGGCACCTGCCAGTAGTCTGTTGATAGCTTTGAAACTGCTTCAACATAAACTGAAGAAAACACAACAGTGCGAACGGACAAGGTTGCAGGCAACTGGTATTGGCTAAGTAGCCTACTTCTAACAAACTGTCCTCTGTGAGGCTAAAACAAATTGGAACAAATATCTGGTAAATCCTGAAATCCTGTGTGATTTCTCATATAAGTCTTAAGATGACATAATTAATAACAATATTAAACTGTTACCTTTAATTCTGTGATAAGAAAGTCATATGGATTCAGATATTAAGATTTCACTCCTCTTCTCCTCTTGAGTGAAGAAAGACCTAGTGCTTGTAAATTAGAGGCTGTACTCATACATCAGACAGTATCAGCACACACCCACTCCTGTGAGAACACAGGAAGTGGCTGTAAAACAGGTGTCTTGGCTAACAGAGACACTGAGCACCAAATGTTCATGTCATGGTCTTGTGTCTCTTTGTTTTGTTTCTTGTTCTTGTTTTGGACTTTTTAATTTGTATTTTGGACACTTTGTCTCCGTTAACCATGTGCTAATTGTCAGCAGCTAGAATCATTGGCACAGAACTAGCACAACTCCAACATTTACAGCACTCCTAAAACAAACAAACGTTACATTAATGCATTTATTTTATTTCTTGAGCAATGCTACAGCTTTTATGCCATTATGTTAACGACAGGTATCTTCATTGGCTAATGTATCAGCAAAATCTGACAGCTGCACAGCGCCAAACCTTATGCAAAGGGAACTTATGCAAAAGGGGATTTTTCACTGCTTGACAGAATTGTCATAATTATTATGTGACTGAGAAATTAAATCTAGTTCAATTTGCAACCACTGTGGAAAGGCATCTCTAGTCTAAGGAAAAGTCTATATCAACCCATATCTCCATTGCTCAAACTCACCCAGTACTGTCAATAGGAAGAGGAGCAAGACAATTTGAAAGAACAAGGATCAAATAGCGAAGCAGCAGCTAGTGCTAACTAATGAGGACAAGGAAACTCAGCCAGTTATCTGTACCCCTTTCAGTTAATATTAGCTGCTTTCTTGTTCCTCTTTCTACCAACAGCACAGTGAGTACAAGCAACAGGGATGTGGGCTGCGCCAGACTTTTCTTTTAAAGATTTCAATTCAATATTCAATGGTCATGAAGCATTTAGCAGAATTTTTTTATTGCGCTTGGTAGCACTCGATCTACAAGGCCTCTCTTTTTAAAGTCTTTCTGTGTGACACGTCTTTCAACACAACAGACAACACACATGGTAACACTGAAGAGACCATCTGACTGATTTGTGTTGGAACATAGTACTGCTGAGGCATTGTGATTGCATTTGTGATTGAACAAAAGAAACAGAGGAGATGGCAGCCGAAGGATCCCACTCCGGTAGAGGTGAGTTCTAAAGACATATCTTTGACCCTGTAAATAACAAATGCAGTGACACATACCCAAAGAGTCATAGGCTCTTTACAAATATGCCATACTGCTCATATACTCGTCCAAATGGAAATTAACTTTTTTTCATTCAAAATCAGTATAAGAGCCATCACGTTGTACGCAAGTAGCGTAGAATTTTGGATGGCAAACCAGTCCATAGAAGGTTAAGTCAAAGCCAAACCAGGTAGTTATATGGTTCAGAAATGACCTCAAACAAGTGGACAGTATGGTGAACAAATAATATGTTAAGTAATTTCATATGAAATTATAAGATTGTATAAGAATCTGTCTTTCAGACTTAAGGATCGTGTTGCTGGGGAATGGAGAAGCTGGGAAGAGTTCAGCAGGAAACATCATACTGTGCAGAGAGGAGTTTGACCCTGATGTGAGAACATTGCAGTATGTGACGAGATAGGGACTGGTATCAGGGAGACAGGTAACTGTGGTGGACACTCCAGGATGGAACGACTATGATCGTAAAAGCAGGAGAGACACCCCAAACCTCCTGAAACAGGAGATTAAAAGAAGTGTGGGTTTATGTCTCCAGGTCCACATGCAATTCTACTGGTCATCCACGAGAACATGATATTGACAGAAATGGAGAGAAATGCAACATCAAATCATCTTAGTCTCTTGGGTCATGAAGCCTGGAAACACTCTCTAGTTCTGTTCATTCAAGAGACTGCCACTGAAGAAAAAGCCTTTGAAGTGAAAGGAAAAATGTGACAGTGGCTGGTAGACAAATGCAATAACAGGTATCATGTTCTCAATGTTAAGAACAAGGATATTAAACAAGTGACTGAGCTCCTGGAGAAGATAGAAGACATTGTGGCTGGAAATAAAGGACTTCACTTTGAAATGGAGAGAGAGAAACAGGAGGAAATTGAAAAAAATAAGAAGAAAGAAGAAGAAACAGCTAAAGAGAGAAGGAAGAATTTACAGAGAAAGCGAGAATCTCTCTTATTAAGAGGTGTGTGTACGTTCAACGTTCACTTGTTTTAATTTAGACTTCAATTTAGGTCAAGCATGCCATATTTCTGCTAGCTCTGATGGCATGTCAAACTCTCACAACACTTTCATAGCAACCATAGACTATGTTCTCTTTTGCATTGCTTTAGGACAAAATGCATTCAATCACCACTTCATCCGTAATACATGGATACTTCTTCTAGTCAAGTTATGTACAACTACAGCAGGTTTTGCAGATGTTTAGATACTCTTATCAAAACAGTTAACTATGAAGTCAAAACCTAAAAGAAATAAAACACAATATATTCAGTCAATCTACATTCAACTCTATTTACATATTTGCCCTATTTTCTGTATTGTAGACCTATTTACATGTATTACTTTTTGTAGTGGAGAACCTTAAGTGTTGCCCATGCCAATGTAATGACATACAGGAACAGGGGACAAGGTGACATGATACATGAGTAAACACATTGTGTTTTCCATTCCAAAATATACTACAATACAGAATACTGTATATTACAAAATACAGTAAATCCACTGAAATGACATACGTCATACTTAAGTCTGGTGCGGACCATTGCTAGATTTTATTTTATACCAAGAAAATATGTGAACATTTTGCTACTGTACTTATTATAGTAAACCACATTATGAAGTGAGCGACCAAGTCAAACATACAAATTATTTTAATGCAAAGGGTTCTCACAGTGGTACTATCCATGTCTTATGTATTGCAGTAAGTAGAATAGTAGTTTGCCATTTAGCGAACAGCCACTATTCCATTGTGATTTTGCATCTGCACATTCCCTCAGTTTACACAGATAAAGAGAAATATTTATTCAATCATTGTATTTGCCATTTTTATCTATTGCCAGAGGTACACCAATACATACAACTGTCACTTAGATAGTTTGGTATTGCAATATTCACTCAAATTATATATAACATAACATACACTGTACATTACAACAAAGGTGTCCCATGTCAAACTGTATGAAAAAGGATCAAATGGATTTAATGGATGTTTAATGGATAAAAAATGATCTGGATGTGGAAATCCAATGTTTTATTATCTGCAATCAGGGCCCAGTTGTTGAAAAGTAATCCCTGATACCACATAGCAACACAGGGATTTCCAAATCCAGATCACTTTGTTACAGATCAAACTGTTTGAAAAACTGTCTCAGGACTATCATGCACTCACACTCACACACTGAAATTCTTGTTAGGTGTTGTTAATGAGTACAAGGTAATGTTTGCTTCCTTCCTCTGATTCAGTTTTACGCATTCATGCTTTGAAATAACCACTGCTTGCCACTGACATACACACACAGTGTGACAAAGCTGATATATACTTTCCTTTTTTAGGAACAATTTCAAATTTACAAAACATCAGGATTGTATTATTGGAATATGAAAAAGCTGGGAAGAGTTCATTAGGGAACACCATCCTGGGCAGAGAGGAGTCTGAGCTGAAGAGAAGAACTGCACAGTGTGTGAAGAGACAGGGAGAGGTTGCGGGCAGAGGTGTCACTGTAGTCGAGGCTCCTGGATGGTTTAGACACTGTCCCTCTTTGTACACCACAGACTTGACAAAGTGGGAGATAATGTTGAGTCAGGGTATGTGCGGGGAAGGTCCACACTGTTTTCTGTTAACCATACGAGTGGATGCCCATTTTTCGGGAGGTAAACATTTGTCCATTCAGCAGCACCTGGATCTCCTGGGCTTGAAGGTGTGGCATCACACCATAGTGTTATTCACACATGGAGACTGGCTGGGAGACACAACCATTGAGCAGTACATTGAGAGTGAAGGGGAGCAGCTCCGGCGCTCCTTGAGAGATGTGGGAACAGATATCATGTGATCAACAACAAAGACAAAAATGATAGGACCCAAGTAATACAGCTGCTGGAGAAGATTGAAGAAATGGTGGCAGAAAACAATGGGTGTCACTGTGAGGTAGATCAAGTTAAACATCGGAAAATTACACAGTGGAAGAAGGAGGTAAAAGATAAAGCTGAAGACAGAAGAATGAAGAATCAGAGACCCAGAAACACTTTGTATGATGGGAAAAACACAGCTGCAGAGCAAGCAGAACCTTTGGGTATCATTCTACTAGGATGTAAAAGCGCTGGTAAAACATCAGTGCGGAACACCATTTTGGGGCAAAAACAGTTAGAGATGTGTGGCTCCCCTATTTGTGTGAAGACTGAGGGAGAGGTAGCCGGCAGGCAGGTTACTCTTATCGAAGTTCCAGGGTGGAAGAACACTCTGTTGTTCAAAGACGCCCCTCCCCATAGAAAAAGGGAGATCAAGCTCAGTGTGTCTCTGTGTCCTCCAGGACCAAATGCTGTCCTCCTGGTAATATATGTTATTCTAGCACCATGATGTGGCCTGCTGATAGGAACAACAGGGCGGGGACACCGCTAGGAATTCTGTGCCCCATGACAGAAAATAGTTTGGAGCCCCCCAAACACTGCTTATAATATTAGAACATTTTCTGGGGGTGTCAGGCCCTTAGAATCACCCATGTATAAACCTTATAGATGAAGACATTTTACAAACTTAATTACTAAAGTGTAATAACCTCAGTTAATAATTAGGAAACTATGGTACTGAAAACTGCCTGAAGTGTGTGTGTTGACGGTGGGCTTTCAGACAGGGTTTGTAAAGTATATGGACAACATGCGTGTTCACACACATACACACACACACACACACACAAACACACATGAAGACATTTCTTCATGATACCACAGACTTCAGGGACGTAAGGCATCTGTTAATCACTTGCTCTTCACCTGCACATCCATCTTTCAGTGTAGTGTAGTCAGGGGGAGAAGGTATTTAGTGGTGAGCTTCACAGGAAGACACCTTGTTTTTTTTATTTTTTTTATTTTTTGCTGTGTTGGCTGAGGACTGCATGTACTTCCCTTTGTCATCACAGCAGGGACTAACTGCTGTAATTCACTTAGCCCTTGACAAAGAGGAAAACTACCAGTACGGCAGTCAGAATCTCTGCCTGCATTTTCTCCTAGGTTGTCTTTGTCTCCCTCTACAGGACCTGAAGTGTGTAACCACTGCCTGCTCCTGGTCCCAGCCTCTGCTTGTTTCCCAGCTCTGCATGGCATGCGTCACCCTCAATCAGCCAATGCCTGATCTCAATTTTCTTACTGGCTTTTAAATTGCTCCTGTCTGTTTTCTAGAACTTTCAGTTTGCCTTATGGTTTCTGTTGAATGTTGTCTCTGTATTTACTGCTGCCCACTCTGCCAGACCTTTGCATGTGTTTGTGACTGACTCTGTCTCAAAGGAGTTATCCCAAAAAGCAGGTTTGCAACCTTAACTGGGTATGTTGGCCCAGATTAAGCTGTAAACTTGTGTTTTCACTTCCAAAATAATCAGTAAGATCATGATGTGACATCTTGGCTTATTTTAACTAATGACTGTGTGAGAACTACCGTCATTCAGTCGAATCTGTGCCTTGCGCTAAAGTGGTTCATATACAAATTCATTTGTATTCCTGGCCACAAACCTATGAGGTGGTAATTAAGGTGGAGTATCACTTACTGTATTCAGGGGAAATTTTCCATATATGTTCTAAAATCTATGCTGGTTAGCTTTCAGTGAATAGGCCTGTGCTATTTCCGGCTTTCCAAACATCATCGGCTGCATTGATTGGACGCATGAGCCCATTAACACCATCCATAAGCCAGGCAAATTAGGTCAAAATATTCCCACAGCATAAATGTCCAAGTAGGTCTAATGGAAACTATAGGCTGTATAGGCCACTACTACTACTGAATGCTCACTTCATGGTGTTGTTTGAAATTTTCTTTGAAAAATATGTTTTTGCCACGTGATTCCTCACATCTCATCACCAAAATAGAGGCGAGATGGCCAGGGTCGTGCACTGATGCCAGGATGTACCTAGAATCGAATTTGAGCACCAAATTTCAACTGAATGCATTGCATTGCGAATAATACAAGGTCCCCAAAATGCTAATTAATTAATTGTGTAGGGTATAATGGGACAATTACATGATAATTTGGTAGGTATCTCCTGGAGGATAGAAGATACCCATGCCAACCACCCTGATCAGTAGCACAAACATTTAACATGGCCCACAGCAGAACCTGTTTTAAAATGATGTTTGGGATTCTCAAGGAGAGGTTTCAGTGTTTACATAGGCTGAGGCTGAGGGTCAGTCCTGAAAGGCACTATGACATAAATGTTGTATGTGCCATAGAGTGCAATGAATTCACACTCTTAACTGAGGAGCTGGTACCCAATGAACCCATTTTGAACCCTGAAAGTAATTCAGTACTCATCTCTAATTAGTGGCACAGCACAGTATACATACTGACCCAGAGTAGTGGACAGCTTGCTGCTACGTACAGCGCCCAGGGAACAGTGAAGGCCTTACTCAAGGACATGGAAGTGCCATGCTCAACCACTTCCCCTGCCAACATTTTTTGCACTGGTCAGGAATCAATCTGGCCACCCTTAGTCACAGTAGGCCACAGCTGCTTCAAGTAGTGAACACAAGTAGTGTGTTGCCTGTGCATCTAAGAAGTCATTGTGTTTGTCTGAATCCCAGCAAAATGATGTCGGGCTTTGTATAGGCACAAAGCACCCACAAAATACACATTTTCAAATAAAGTGCCGCATCACCCTGTGGGATACAACCTTCAAAACAGACATTAACCAACAAGGTGTCACATCACCCTGTGGAATATAAACCATCAGCTCACAACATTTTTTATTGAACATAAAATGTGCCAAAATAAGGTGTGTATGTGCGTGCGTGCGCGCGCGTGTGTGTGTGTGTGTGTGTGTGTGTGTGTGTGCGTGTGTATGTTGGGGATGAGGGGAAGTGTCACAGACTGTTGCACACAGCATCTCTGTGCTGGGCTGCCTGATGATAGTGTAGCTTATTGAGACCTATGGCATTTATTGTATCCTCTGGTTGCAGATCACCTTGCTCAGTACTGATATTATGGAGGATGCAGCAGGCCATTACAGCAGCACTGATGTGCTCCACCTTTGCCATGTGCATGTATATTTTAGACGCCGCCTTTCAGAATCCCAAAAGCATGCTTGACGATGACATGCGTGGACTGCAATTTCTGAGTGAAATTTTGCTGCTGGGCAGTCAGGTGGCTAATGTCCCTGTAGGGCTTCAACAGCTCCAGCAGAAGGGGGTGGAGTCCCCAATTATATACACGCCCACTGGGATTAGGGAGCGGGGGTCCACTGCCAAGACAACGGCCACAGCTGTTTGACGGAAGGCGCAGGCATCATGCCAACTGCCTGGATGCCCCACATTAATGTGGCAGAGGCGCCTCCGGCTTTCACAGAATCCAGTGGGTGGGCACTTTATTTGAACTTCAAAACTATTGGGGGCTGCCTTCAATCAAACAGTAACATTTGACAGAGAGGGTAAAAGCGGAGTGAGAGGCGAGAATGTTTACAATTTACAAAAAATTACATCAATAGCAGTTAACGAGTGAAAGGATTTTCTTAAAGGTATCCCTGGTTAGTAAGACATGTTGGTCTAAGATTGACGTTGATGTGAGCTACATAAACGCGATCAAAAACACTCAAAATGTTTTTGGTTTTATCAGAAGTGTTGAAAATCCTTTAACTTCCATTGTTGTAAAAAGTGACATCACCTGGTTGAAACTAATGAAGACCCAATGAAGGTGCAGCAATCAACCTGTCGCTGCACATAGACACCATCAATGTCAACCAGGTGTTGTCACTTTTTTACCCAGAAAGTATTGAGACGTAAATGCAATGGGCGTTTTTTAATCTTTGTCAAACATAGCTGATTCCAACATCAGTCTTATAAGGCCAACATGTGGTTAGGGATTCTTTAAACTTTTAATAAAACAAAAAACACTTTTAGTGTTTTAAAATCATGTTTATGTAGCTGACACCAACATCAATATTATAAGGCCAACATGTCTTACTAACCAGAGATCCTTTTAAAAAAGGGAGAGTCAAGTTTATTAAGACCACTAGGGGGAGACAAAGACCCATTGCAGAGTCAGAATTGTGACAATAGTTTGGGTAAAACTACAATGAATTAAGGCAGACATACATTTTCATGGTTGTGAACTGCCTAAACTCTTCACAGTAAATTAAGTTAACCATTAAGTTAACCATGGACTGTATTAATGAATCTATTTTTTACTGTTAAACAAGTCTTTTGTATTATTGTGAAGACTAGACAGACTCTGACTCTCTCTCTCTGTGTGTGTGTGTGTGTGTGTGTGTGTCAGACAGTCTCCTCTGCAGAGCAATAAATCAAAATGAAATATTTGTCTTATTTATAGGTAAATTAATGAGATAAAGTTTAAATAGCCTCAGAGTCTTCTGTGACCTGCACTTCATCTTCATTAGGTCATATTGTCATCAAATGTTGTGTGGGGAACGCAAGCGGGCGAGACTCAGGCCTGGCTGGGTAACTGTCATGCATGTCACACACACCTTCACTCCTTTCGCTCTCTCGGTTCTTAGGGGGGAGGGTTGGACCAGGTCACTCCATCTGTTGTCTCACCACACACTCCCTCCAATCCTCCAGTGAGTCACATAATCTTCTTTGACTGTAGGCAGGAGGAGGTGAAGTTCAAAATAACAATCAAGCTCATTGTGAACATATACAATATTATATATATATTTTTTATGACAGATTATCTCCTGTATTAAACCATGTGTCTGTTAAAGCCCAAGGTCCTTGTTAATCTGCTCAAACTGTATTATTTTAGGGTAATTCTGGCTTTGATATACTCCGTAAAATTAGCACTGCATTGAAAATGTTAACATTCTGGAAAAGTTTTTTCTTGAGGATGTCAAAATATGTAAGAATGTTATACACGTGTACAACTTAATTTACTCAGTTTTTTTAAATTAGTTTATTTTTCTGACTTTTTTGCCTTTAATGAGACAAGACAGAAAGGGACAGTAAATGAGTGAGTGAAAGAGATGTGGAAGCATGGGCAAATGATCTTGGGTTGCAAATGAACCCAGATCCCCAGATTCATTGCATAGATGCCTTAGCCAGCTGAACCAAGACAAGTCAAGTCAAGGGGGTTTTATTGTCATTTCAGCCATGTACACTGTATATAGTGAGATGAAAAATATTTCCCCATTGATTCACGTGGTGCTCCATTTAAGACATATAAAAAGACATTTGAGACAGGCTACATTTAGTGCACACATAGATATACATGAAGTACAGCTCCTACTTACTACTTAAGTAGAGCTTTTAAGACAGACAACAGACAACAAAAGACAGGGCATAAGTAGACATAAGTAACAGCGCACTGATTATTAACAGTAAGTAAGGTTCACAGTGAGGTGGAGGGAAAATATGGCATTTAGCAGCATAGAAAAAGTGCAGGAGTGCATTTCAGTTCTGTGTGAACAAAACCACTTCAGATAATATATTCTTCGTAAAATTCATTTAAATTCATTCAAATAATAAAGTTACCCAGAACAGGGGACAAACTTCTGACAGATGTGTGTGTGTGTGTGTATGTGTGAGAGAGAGAGTGTGTGAGAGAAAGAGTGTGTGAGTGTGTGCTTGTGCACAGGTGGCTCCTGGAGCAGTTGAGAACAGCTCTATCTCTCCTTTGGCTGTTTGGGTCCTTGTTTTTTTCACACCCTACCTGTGATCTCCCTGAGAGAGGCCATGGTGCGACAGTGCTGTGCTGTCCAGGGAGGTGCGCAGGTGTGCTGTCTGCCCCATCACAGAGTGAGAACGATTTTGAGAAGGAGATAGAGAGAGTGGAGTGAGAATCCAAAGTGCTAAAAAGTGTGTGTGCGTGTGTGTGTGTTCGTGTGTGTGTGTGTGTGTGTGTGTGTATGCCATCCAGGGGAGATACACAAGTGTCCCGTCTGTCTTGACACATTGAAGCTGTGTGAGCCTAAGCAGCGAAGATGAGAGCCTGAGGATGATGCAAGGAAGGCGATAGAGAGGGTGACATGGGAATCAAAGGGACTGCATGTGTGTGTTTGGCACCCCACTATAGCGCACTATAGCAACTCTCCAACAGATATATTTGTTGTCTTATGTCTCCAACAGATATATTTGTTGTCTCTGGTTAGGCTGATAATTGGCCTTCAGATTGGAGCTAACAGCAATTAGTGCGGAACGTGCAGAAATGTGGAAAGTGAAAAAATTCTATTTGTGTATGTTAAATCTCTCCCATTTGCTGATGTACTTATCTTCCGCACATTGCTCTGACTACATTTCCTCTGTGTGTGTGTGTGCGTGTGTGTGTGTGTGTGCGTGTGTGTGCGCATGCTTACAAGTGAATCCGACAGAGTCTCCTCTGCTGCATTGTACAGCTGAGACAAAAATGAGGGAAAAGGAGAGTTCACACACTGGCCACTGCTACTGGGCTCTCATGGATGTGTGTGTGTGTGTGTGTGTGGGTGTGTGTGTGTTAAGGTGCACTGAAAAAGAGATGGAAGCAATCAGGCATGTGTGTGACTCACCACACTGTCCCATGGGGTACTTTTCACATTTGTGAATGTGGTTGTGTGTGTGTGTGTGTGTGTCCACTTGCTTGATGGCATGCATGACAGACTGAAATCCGGGTGGGCTTGTCCTCAGATTTATTTGCTGGCGCCCAATAAAAAAGACGAATGCAACACTGAACCCAACAGTAAACTCTGCCCACTTAGGGCCTCTGCAGACTGGCTCTGACAAAATGCAGAGCACTTCGCTTGTTCATTTAGATTCCACTGTTTTCAATACAACCCCACACACCAGCATCAAACTCTGCAGTCGCCACCTGTCGATTTTGATTCAGGTCTATTTTGTCAGAGCTGTTCAAGAAAAACCACTGATGATTCCACAGGCTACTATGGAGTTTGCTGAGTGCCGTGCAGGGACAAATGAAACTGTCGAATGCTAAATGTCTAAGCTGATGTGCAGAGGCGCTCCAGTGTTAGTTCTTTCCAGCATGGATGCCACACTGGGGAAACCCATGAATCTGAACTTAGACCTCTGTGAGGATGTGAGGCCTGTGGAATCACTGGCCAGGAAACAGGCGTGTGTGTGTGTTGAGTGTGTGTGTGTGTGTTGAGTGAGTTGATTTACCACAGACATGGCAAAATTCTCTACCAGTTCTACGCCTCCAGTCTCTCAAAGAGGATATCCGCTCTTCTGCATCCCCACCCGTGCTACTGTCTGGCTCCCGCTGTAGGGGGTCCCTCTGCCAGACCTGGCCTGCCTGGCCCTCCTCCAGGGGTCCTGGCCTTGATTCTGCTGAGTCCCCAGCTTTAGGTCGCGTGGCAACATAGGGTGAATCAAGGTGAGGCCTTGGGTCAGAAGCAAGTGGCATGCCACACATTCATGCTTACCACACACACACTCTCTCTCTCTCTCTCTCTCTCTCACACACACACAACATGAAACATTATGATAAGGTATGCTGCATTATAGATGCATCCATATGAACTTTACTTTACTTAAAGCACACACTGACAACTTATGATCCCACATGGAACATTATAGCAACTTATGAGCCCTTACAACAGTTGATCATCCAGGTGTGTGCATAGAGGGATGTTAGTAGTCATAATGTATTATAAGCCCCATCAGCCAGCCTGTAGTTTATAACCAGTCATGAACACTCATAACACCCTTGGATTTATAAGGCATTATAAGCTAGATTTATAGTTATTTATAACTGTTATATAATGCATCATGAAGCATTATGAGTGTAGTCATAATGCATTTTGAGTAATTATGATGCACATTATAGTTTGTTATGAATGCGCTCATAATGCGCTATAGATATGGTCTTCATAGAAAGTGTTACCAAGTTTTCTTTCAGGATAGCCTTATATGTGGCTTGATTCATTTGTCCTTCGCAAAGACGAATCTGCCCGATTCCAGCCTTGCTGAAGCATCCCCAGATCATCACAGATCCTCCTCCAAATTTCTCAGTGGGTGCAAGACCACTGTGGCTAAGTTCCAGTCTGAATTCAAGGTTGGTTGAAGTCATGGTGACTAAACTTGAGCAGTCAGTTCCAGAATTCTTTTTATGAATTAGCTCAGTCAACTCCATGTTGAGTTGTGCACGATCACGGTGAACATCGTGAAGACATCCTGTATTGAGAGTTGAAACCATGAGTGAAAATGACTAAATGACATGCGTGGTATATATCTCAGGGGCGGTGCAACAAGTTTGTTTTTCAAGGCTTAGCATATGAGAAAAGAATTGTAATAGCAATGTTGTACAGATATTATTTTGGAGATAACATATTTAAAACTTGAGACAGAATTGCTATGCACAGAGGAACAATAGAGGAGTCAGTGTATGATAGCATTATAGGATCTATAATGCAGTGTTTGTCATTTCAGGCAATGAAGCATGCAATGGGAAAACAGCAAAAACGGTGTATGTATTATTTAAATTGAAGTCGTTGTGATTGATTTAATTATGTACTCTTTGGCCACCTCTCACATCATCCTAGAAAATGAGTTTCTTAAATACCGACTCCTCAATTAAAGGCGATTCATTGAGCAATGTCACAGTGCACATGCAACAATGTCGCTGGCCCTCTCAGGACTGACTCAGCCCACGCAAACACTGAAACCTCTCTTTGAAAATCCCAAATGCCATCTAGGCTATAAATAAATAAATAGGTTTGTGACTAGAAAAATGAATGAAGGAGCGCATGAACTGGTTAAGCACAAGGCACACTTTACGCACCAACAGTTTCAGCAACACTATAAAAATTCCTAGTTGCAAAAAAGAGAAAGCAATGCACATTGTTAGGAGAGAAGTGAGAGTGGATTCATATGTGAACACGTGGAGTTTTGTGGAGATATCTATTAGTTACATGTTTACCTTATTCACCTGTAATAAAACCTTCCATAGGCTTATAATGTACATAAACAGGGTAATAACACACAAAAGCTACCCTGAATGCAATGCTATCATATGTTTTCTATCTCTTGGGTGGCATCTTCCCAAAAAGCACAATGAGACGTACAGATGGGCCAAATTTGGGGACCTGACTGAGCTTTACATGACTTGAGCCCTGCCTCTTGGAGCCTCTCAGTTCGAACTGTTCTTGCCATACCATTTGCCATTCTTTTTGTAGGTCACTTGATGTCATCCTGTGGTTGCTGACTGACATTCAAATAAGTTGACATCCTGGTCATCCTCATCAGTGGATTCGATTTCACCCTTTGCCTGTCTGAAGCTTTGTTGTCCCCAATGTCTGCTGCTTGACCTTGTTGTAATGAACTGCCGTCTTAGATATTTTAAGGATAGAAGCAACCTGACATTCGCTGTATCCCTCTACCAGTAAAACCAGAATTGAGCCCTTCTTTTTGCCACTCACTTTTATTCAACTATTTTAGCATGGTCTGTCGCATTCATTTGATTCCGATTACTTTAGAGCTGTTTCTAACACTTTATTTGCTATCCAGCTGGTCCTATTGCAAGAGGATAGTGATGACCAACAGCAGTGTTTTTCATAAAATAAGTCTTGGTTTAGGTGATTAAGTGGAATGAGGTGTGATTGTGTTGGCATTCAACTGACACTGGAATGGAATGACTGCCACACATGAAGAGATGCTGATTTTGGAAAAAATTGCAGTGGTCTCATTTTTTTTTCCAGAGCTGTATGTAGCATGCAGTGTGCAGTTGTAGCATGATGCTTTTCATACTAAAATCATTGCTCTGTTCTTCAGATCCCCAAAAGAGAGTCGTCAGCTTTAATAAAGGAAATTGTGATTAACAGATTTATGTAAACTTGAGTAGATACTGTAATAAAAAAACACAAGCAAGTTGGAGTCAGCTTCAATGGGAATCCTCACCTGATTGACCCTGTCACCACTGCCAAGCAGTGCTGTGTGTGTGTGTGTGTGTGTGTGTGTGTGTGTGTGTGTGTGTGTGTGTGCACTAGTGTGTGTGGTTACAATATCAAATTGTTGTTGATTTAAGCCTGGACTAGGCCCCAATCCCCCATCCCCATCATGAAATGCCCGGTCACCCTCTTCAATCAAATGTGGCACTAATATTTCTCAAAGGGGACAGATCAGGGACAGGGAAAGAGAGTGACAGAAAGAGAGAGTAGAGAAAAGGGGAGGAGGGGAGAGTGGGAGCTGAAATTAGAGTGAGAGAGGCAGGAGATGAGGGGTAGACAGAGAAGGGGATTAGGGGCGCTGGTTTTGCCCCCCTCTGGCTGTGGGATGGGTCACTAGTGGGTCAGTGTACCGGCGGCCACAGATCAATCCCTGAAAATGTCATTGCATACGACTGGCTGCAAAAGCATCAGTGCTGACTAACAACATCTAATCAATCTCTTAAAATAACGTTGTAGATAGGGAGGCTGCGCTAGCATCAGTGCTAACCAGCAACATTGGTTTAATCCCTTTAGATAACACATCACATTGAGGAGCTGAGCTAGCATTACTGCTAACCAGGAGTGAGTTCCTAGTTTCAATGTCGTTGCAAACTTCTGTTGCAATCTTGGTATAGCGTATAACGACCAAGATGCCTATGGATTTTAGCAACAAAAATATTCAGAAAGTCACCTCAGCAACATCAACTTCATTATATAATTGCACATATGGAGAAGGCTCTATAGCATTAGGGCTGACTGATGACTCATGGCTCTGCAGTTTGGTAGTGAGAGATGTGGTGTAACTATCAGACCTCTTTACACAAAAGCCTCTTCACTGTGTCATATCATAATATAGATATCTTTGAAAAAGGTTGACCAGTTGTGCTGTCAGAATGGCTCAAACTGGTTATTTAACATATGAAGTGACATTCTTGAAGAGTCTAGAGTCTCGATAATCTGTCCTTTGTTCGTAAAGCATTAGTTGGTGGTGGTCTGTTGTAAGCCGTTTGGGATTTTGTACAGACGCACACACATGAGCACTAACCGTAATTTATGGCTAAAAGCTGTCCCTGAGATTAAGCCGCTCTAGGTTGGCACTTGACAGATTGACCCCGGATGTAATGTAGCCTACACAAAATTCTGGCAAACTGATTTGCTGACTGTTTTGACCTGCGTGGTGCTTATGGAGGATATAGTGAATGTCTGTTGACTGAGTAGATGTTTGTGTTCTGTAAAGCTCAACCATAAGCATTTCGGTTTTATGGGTTTATCAGTGTCTGTGCAGTTGAAACTTTTTTTTACTTTTCTGTTTTCATGAATTTTTTGTACTTTGCCATACCCATCACTGACATTGCTAATGCCATCAGCTGATATAGTGGTAACACTTTACTTGACAGGTGAGTACATAACATATTCATAGCAGCTGTCAGAAATTGGTGACAAAGCATTCATGACTGTTTCATATATTATGACTCAAGATTCGTACCCAAACTGTCATAAAATGTGGGGGACAAAAAAGGCGATAACTTATCAAAATTAAGCCTGTTACCTGATCATGTTACATCTAAGTATTTCATGAATATCTTATGAAGACTACTTCAAATGTCACTTTACTATACAACTTGTGAAGAATTCACAATCATCTCGGAGTTTAACACTGGGAGGTAAGCTACATAGAGATGACCCCAGAACGGTTTGACACATTCCCATTTGAGTGTGGCAAGGTAGCAAAAGATGATAATTCCTTGCAAAGGTTACATGATTTTTTTAATGCAACTTTAATTTTATGCTTTTAATTTTATTATTTTATGCTCCATGATCTGTCTCTTTTACACTGGACTTGTCCATTGATGTGACATGATCAGGTAGGCTAACATGTTTAAACCAAAAAAACGGCAATGCTTCTTTGAGACTGTTGGACTGGAGCAAGCCTAATTTAAATGTTTTGCAAAAAATCCATGTAACCTTTGCAGGTATTTACCATCTTTTGCTGCCTTGCCTTCTCTAAAATGGTAATGTGTCCAATTGTTCTGGGGTCCACAAATACTGGTCAGCTCTATGTAGTTTACCTCTCAGTGTTAAACTCAGATTAGGTGAAGTGATTATGATTACTTCACAGCTTGTATGGTAACGTGACATTTAAAGTAGATATTCATGAAATTATACTGTTACATGGTCAAGTAACAAACAAAAATGGCAATGCTGCTTTGAGACCATTGGACTTTTATTTTGATAAGTTATTGCCATTTTGTTTTTCACATTTATGAAAGGTTGGGTATGAATGTTGAGTTATACCTTCTGAACCAGTCATGAATGCTTTGTGAACATTTTATGACAGCTGCTATGAATATGTTATGCACTCACCCATCAAGTAAAGTGTTACCTATATAAGTTAACACACAATCACTGATATAGTTAAGTTCATGGATCGGTAATGTGGACATGTTCACTACGTCGTTGTCTTCTTTCCTCTCATTCTCTCTCTTTTTCTCCTTCCACCCGCCCTTCCCTGTCTATCTTTATCTGTGTTTGGTCTTGAAGTTGCTAGGTGTAGCGTCAGGTTTCCTGAGCCTTACATGTTGCTACACCCACAAACAATCGTTCCACTGCCACCAACTCTGGTGATGGACTGGCCCTGTGTACACCGGGTTTCCCTTGGCAACGACCTAAGCAACTCACCTGAATCCACATTTTTTCTGCAAACATTTGGTGAGTTACTGTTCCAGTGTTGACTCTGGCTTTAAATCAGAGAGAGAGAGCTCTTTAGTGTGTGTGAGATGGGTATAACATGGTTTATGGTCAAATGTTTTCATTTCTGAAGCACTTTTCGAAGTTAATGCATGTGCCACAGTTTAGAGAGGTCTTATCAGGCATGCCCAGATAATTCTGCTTAGTAAAATGTAATCTCACTCACGCTATGACCCCTCTGCGTGGCCACTCGGGTGGAAGAGATTTTGTCTGCACTGGTCATGAGATGAGTGACCTGTTCACCCATAGTAACCAAACAGTTTGTGTACAGCTGTTGTCTTGGGAAATGGAATGTCCCCATGAAATGTAAACTTATTTACTATATGCAAGTCTCTTGAGAAACTTGATCATAGAATTCTCTGCTTTGACAGATTCTAGTATTTAGTTCACACAATCATTTGACTTGCAGTGTTTGAACAAGCCACAAAACTGGTCATCTGAAGAGCCCCTTGAAGTAATGTAGTCGGGTAATTAGTAGCTTCCCCATTACCAAAACACTAAATCATTTATGTAGGCATTGAGGCAGGACACACAAGGTTCAGATTACCAACTCATCAATAATGAAGCATTTACCTGCCCGGGTGATTAACTGATCTTGTAAATGAACAGAGCGAGAGGCATAGGGAGAGATAGGGAGGGAGAGGGAGAGAGATGGAAGGAGGGAGTCCTTCCAACATTCTGTATTTTTAGCTCTGGTGAAAATTATTTACTTAACTACACGGGAGACATTTTATGAGTGAGATAACAATGCATGGTGGCATTTAAAAGTTTGTTTTTCCCCTCCCTGAAAATCAGCTGATGGGAACAACACAAATCCTCAGTAAACCTTGTGCCCCCTGTGCCCTAGCCGTGTGGTAAAACCATTGTACACCCCTCCTCCCCATCCCTCTAATTCCTTTCCTAATCACCATGACAAGTGATGATGGACGATAGAACCAAATGCCCCCTAATAAATTAACAGGGCTGCTGTTTTTGGCTGGAGGGAGGCTGTATGGGATGTGGATGCTCTGGTTGGGCGGATGAATGAACAGACAGATGAAGCTGATTGCTGAGTACTCGATGGCCTGGTGCCAGGCTGTTAGCTGGCACAGTCACACACAAATGAATCCTGGCAAGAATGTATTCTTTGTGCTTTTTGCATGACATATAATCGCACAGTTCACACGGTAGCTCTGTTGCTGTATGTTGTGTTTTCACTATAGCTGCAGCAGTCTTCTAGTGTGTGTGTGTGTGTGTGTGTGTGTGTGTGTGTGTGTTAGTGAGTGATATTTTATAAACTTAATCAAAGAGCTCTTTATAGGTGCTCTCTTCATATGGGTGTATTTAAAAGGGAAGTGGTTTAACCTGTAATATGTGTGCTGTCTTGTGTGTGGAAAAGGAGGGCTGCTTTAGCCAGAGGAGATAGAAGGAGACAGGCTGAGTGCGTTTTCAGGGCTCTGTCAGACGCAGGAGCACCCCAATCAGGGAGAGCCTGTCTACACATACTGACAGACAAAGAGCAAAGCCTCTCTCATGAACAGGCTGGAGAGTAGCTTGAAGGAACATCAACAACACACATGCTCTGTGGACCATATGCAATGCTTTTAGATATGTGTTACAGTTAGCAACAATGAGTGTTTTTTTTTTTGCTTTTTTTCACAACATATTCTCAGTAACAATAATATTAGAAATTAGAATAGAATTTAGAATTACCAGAGAGTGCACCTCTTCTGCACTCTAAATGTAAAATCATTCTGAAAACAGCAGAAAAGAGACAGGTCTACTTGGTGAAGAACAAATAACAAAATAACCTTCTCAAGACCATTTTTACTAAGAGTAAGGTCAGGGTCAAAGAAGGGAAGGGATTCATGACATAATGGTGGTAAAGACTTTAGCATATGAAAGCCAAATGTAATCTGCATGCCTCTCAATTTTCGCTACATGATGTATAAATTATGATGTATAAATTATGATGTGGATGTGATGTATATCTTTATTAGTTTGACAGAGGTGTCTTTATATGTATCTTGTTTGTTTGTGTGCTCTATGATGTATGTCTTATATTGGGGCAGCCATGGCCTACTGGTTAGCTTGTAGCCGAAAGGTTGCCGGTTTGATCCCCGACCAGTGGACAATGGCTGATGTGCCCTTCAGCAAGCACCTTACCCCCCACTCCTCCACAGGTGCCTCTATACCAGGCAGCCAACTGCTCTGGGTTATTGTGTACTTCACTTCACTGTGTGCTGTGTGTATGTTTTACTAATTCAATGGGTTAAATGCAGAGACCAAATTTCCCTCACGGAATCAAATGAGTATAGAAAACAAAATGTATTTTTCACTGATATTTTGTCTGGGCCTTTGGGTAATTGACATGGGAACCTATCCGAGGCCTTTACGAATGGTGATGTGTTACAAATTGGGAGCACTGATGATGGGCTGGACCTGAGATGTTCGTCTCCCTCCCTCTCTGTTTATGGCTTACACTGTTTCGGCATTTGTTGTCAATACAGTATTCTGAAATTAGATAGCTCTTGTGTTCGGTATCCACTTCTTTGACCCTGAACTGACTTTTTTGGAGTTATATGCATCGTGCGAAACATTTACCAGGACAAAGGTGCTGTTACCACCTCTGCACTACTCACAGAGACATATTCCATCCAATATGTCTAATTGATGGAAGTATGGTTACTGATTGTGAAAGCATCAATAGCAAAATAAGAAATAATAGTGACAGTAGATGTGTGTAATGTGGATGTTTTATACTGTTCAGAGGAAGAGTGTGTGTGCGTGTGTGTGTATATATTTGTGGACTAGGGAGTGTGTGAGTGTATGAGTGTGTAGGCAGCAAGAGTGAGTGTGTGTGTATGAGTGTTAGAAAGAGAGTGTGCCCTACCTTCACACTAAACATACTGCATCCATTATTTGAGCTGCTGACAAGACCACCATCCCAAGACAACTGTTCTCGAAAGTCTGGGAGGTTGGAATGTGTGGGTGAAAATAAATGGACATCTTCACACCCACACACACAGACACACACACATTTTGGACTTTTGGAAAGACTAAATTGTGTCTCTTCTGCAGGATCAGAGCAGATTGGGAAGCCCAATCAGGTCTGACAGATCTTGGGCTAGCTGTCAGGATTAAAAACTGTGTGTGTGTGTGTGTGTGTGTGTGTCTGTACTTTCATCTGTGCTCCCCTTTAGAGGTGGGCAAGGGGAAACAGTGGTTTTGAGGAACACAGACAGGCACTAGACAGACACTTTACGGTTGAGTGATTTGACAGATGACTGACAGAGAAAGAGGCTGTAAACAAACTTACACACACCCACACCCACATACGCACACACACAAGTCTTTGGTGTTGTGTGTTTCTGTGTGTTGTGTGCCTCTCACTAATGACTGAAACAGATCACAAGGTGGGTAAGGCAGGGAAACACACTTCTGCTAGTCTGAAGATGGCCACAAAGAGCAGACACACACTTTCCTTGCACCTCTGAAACACTGTCAGAAGATGCTCAACACTGATAAGAAAGTGGTGCCGAAGTGGTACTCCAGGAAGTAGTAGAGAGGAGCTCTCCTTGAGGATGGCTTGTCTGGTTTAATTTCGATATGGGTCTGCGGTTGTAGCCAACCACGGAACTCCTCTTTACCCTCATTTTTTTCTTAACTTGAAAATGAACTAGCAGCTATGAGACCAATGGTCAAAATCAACAGACACTCAGTATTAAATCATTATTGTGTCTGAAACCTTTCCTGAAATCCACTATGTCAAACAGACAATGCATCAAACCCAGTAGTGATGATGATACCAGGACATTAGAGGAGGATGACATCTAGCAAGATCTTACACCATTCTTACACCAGCAAATCAACCACCTTAAATAAGAACTGCAGGAAGCACAGGTTTCATGCTTTGCACATGCACTGCAGTGGGTAGTAACCTGATGACCATCATCCTAGTAATGATATCCTGTGCTGCCAAACTTCTTCAACATTAGCACCTACTTTTAAAAACAGATTTGAAACATGGTTTGGTGATGCAAGAATTCCAACAGCAAATGCAACACGGTGGAATTTCTCTCTGAGGCAGGTGAAGACCTAAGTGCGTTAGGACCCTGAATAGTTCTCTGATGTGTTGGGAGACAGATGGGCACAAACACCTCAACTGAAAGAACTGATGAAAGTTCTTGATCCATTTTTGCAGACAACGATCATCACTCAATCACTGTCAGTGTGACCATGCCTTGTGCCCTCTTCCTCTGTAGCCATTTACCTTCAAGAACAGAGAAGAGAGGTCAAGTATTGTGGACCCTGTTGAGCACTCTTGAAAACTAGGTTAACAGAGATCTTCAGTGCTGTGAGGATGCCTGGGTGTCAAATTGTCAAATTCCCCTTCACCAACGCCTCAGCGCAATAACATAGCCTGCAGCTCCAGACCCTGTGTTTGTTATCCAGTGGCTGGAATATGACATGCAGCTCAACTGTAGCTGGGTTTCCTATTCCTATTCCTCTTCACATTTCATATTTGCATTAACAAAAACTAGGCTCAAGAATATACACATCTGCCTGTGTTTCCATCAACTGTGTAATGCGAATGAAAAATGAACATTGGGCTAATCATGTGATGTGTTTTGACCAGCTGTTAATGTAACGTAATGCCGCCAGGACAACTTCTATGGATAGAAAACACGGTAAATGCGAATATACTCAAAATAAAAACGTTTTCATCGACTTAAATCGCATTATGCCTTATTCACATCATGAGTTAATCCACCCCCATCAAGCAAATTGAAATTGTATTTGCATTAGGACACTGATGCGAATGATCAGGTGTTTCCAAACGAGGATTTGTTATTCACATAACTTAAACGTGCATTAACAAACTGGATGGAAACCTAGCTTATGACATTGGGTTAAAGCTAATGTCTGGTCAAAATATCATTTTTTTTTATTTGAAATGCTTAAAAATTACTTATTTCCCCATTGTACTTGTATTTAGTCTTAGTCTAGTAATACCTCTCATTTCAGCATATATAGGCCTAAAGGAAGAAGGTGACAAACCATTAAGGACAACAGATGCCAAGACAGAACCAAAAGAAGCCTTCATGTCTGCCAGTCCTGATTAAGATTGACTGAGATTGCATTATTTGGACAGCTCAACTATATTAATTGGACAGTTTGTCTGTCACAACGAGAGAGGAACAAAGAAGACAGCACAGAGTGAAATGGTTAAAGTGAATTATTGGCACATACTGTTTGTGAGATTTGTTAGAGAACTGCAGGACGAGTTAAGTAACAAAGAAGAAGCCAGCAAAGTAAACAGATCAACACTATTCTCTTAGAAGTTGTCCTGCTAAGTCACGGCTATCATCACCATGTAACATGTAATCCACTTGTTATTTTTTTTATGTGTGTCCCTGAAATTCAGTCAGGGAACTTCCAGCAAGCTTTTGTAAGAGCAAAAGTATTATGAATTGAAGTTAGGGCTGCAGCAGTGACTGTTTGTTTACTCAAACAGTTCTCCAGTCATGGCTCAGGCTGTGTGATCTCATTACACACTGTGTGTGTGTTTACAGACTCTGGCCCTGTCATTACTGTTTGCAGGGTGCCAGTGGTTTGTGCAGATGTCATACTGCAAATCTGATTGCTTATCAACCAGCCAATTTAGCTGCACTGTGTTGCTCATTTCTGCCAGGATGTGCAGCAGATTGGCTGCCAGCGTTTTAGCTGTGTGTGTGTGTGTGTGTGTGTGTGTGTGTGTGTGCGCGCGAAGTCAGTTCTTTCTTGTCAAACTATTTCTCCAGCTAGTTCTTCCTCATCTAGATGGATTGTGAGTGAATGCTTGCCAATTGGGAACAGACAACTGAATGTCGTGTTGGTGGCACCGTCTGCTTTGAAGTGTAAATGGTTATTTACCGGGCAGACAGATGGCGTGGTGCGCTATGCTACGCCGCTCTGTGCCTGCGAAAGCTCTGCTGGCATGCCAGGGGATGAGGCCTCATTAGCACCACATCATCTGAGGCATCCACGGAGACGTCTCCACGGTGACGACTTAAAAAGCCGCCCGGAATGGCAGGAATGCCTCCATCCTGTTAAGCGTGCAGCTGAACGCAGGTGTCTGCAGTAACAAACCAACTAGCCCTATGCTGAGCATTTGGTAGAAAATATACAAGCTGTTTTCTGCTATATTTGTTTGTTTTTCTGAAGTTGGATTATCGCTGCAGGGCTTTCTCCACTTCATCTCACTGTTTTTTTTTTCTTTTTTTCTTTTGTTTCTTTTTTTTTCACAGTAAAGCAACCCAGATTTTTTTTCAGCTGAGGCCAGTACATGATATTTAAATGTGTAGATGTGTTTACATTGTATGTTTAAATGCAATTAAGTGTGAATGCTTTTTTTTCTCTCACTGAATGTTGTTTTACACTCTATGTGGATTATTATAAAAGCATCCATGTTTGGTTAATGTCTGTCATGTATTTGTGGGTTTAATCATTTGAGCGTGTTTCTGTGAGTAAGGAGCAGGATTGGTTTGTGCACATTTCCAGCACAGAACTTTGTGTGTGTGTGTGTGTGCGTGTGTGTGTGTGTGTGTGTGTGTGTGTGTGTGTGTGTGAGTGAGAGATAATTTGAGTGTGTTCCTGTGTGTACAGAGCTTGGTGTGTGTGTGTTTGTGTGTTTGTGTGTGTGTGTGTGTGTGTGTGTGTGTGTGTGTGTGTGTGTGTGTGTGTGTGTGTGTTCTCTGACTGTCCTGCTGGGTGAGATGCTGGCACTGCTGACACAGTAGCACAGACAGACAGACACATGAGGGTCAATGGGGCACAGAGGCACCGCTGGGGCTAACAGGGCACATAGGTGCCCCTGGTCAGGGTTCATCTCCAGTGCAGCAGACACACACACATACACACACCATGCATACACACTTTTAGAAACACACCACATATACATGTACATATATACAGGCATACTCTGTGACACACACATATGTTTCCTCTCACTTACAGACACATATGCATGCGCGCGTGTGTACACGCACGCACACACAAAACACACACACACACACACACACACAGTTGTGATGTGTAGCAACCCCAAATGCTCCAGACGGATGGGCTTTCCTCTCGACCTCACACTGCCTTTTGAACAGGCAGAATTAAAATGCTCCAGTTACGCATCCACCACACACACACACACACACACACACACTGAAAAAAGATAGAAACACAGTCAGCAAGAAAAGAGGTGGATACACACACATACAAATACGAACACACAGACTAAAATAAATGAAAGGAATTCACACAAACTCACACACTTAGATTATATCAGACATACAGTAGTGCATTGTACCCAGTGCTCAAATTTCTCAAAATCTCATTAGAGCCCTCATTACTGCAGTGGTGTGTAAAAAGCATACAACACAGACATTTTACCATCATGAAGACAATAGGTCAGTGTAGGGCCTGCTGCTTTATCACAGATATTTCCTTACACACAGCATAATGCATGCATTACTGGGCATGGGCAGTAGATCTCACTCCTGTAGACATGCGGCCTGGTAGTAAAACCAGACCCTCGTTCAACACTTTCATTTCGTACAGAGGGTCTGGACATTCGGTAATGAGATTCGATTGCTTGCTTGAGGTGTTTAAGTTTAAATAGACTGGATCAATCCCCAAACCGATGACTTGCCTGGACTGATAGCATTCTAGCTCTGCATTTAAACGCCTCCCTCTGTTCGCTGACTGGACAGGTTAAAATGCCTCCTGAGACAACAAGCTCAATGGGTTCAATCCAGACTAGCACTGTAGGGAGATGATAATCAAGCGGAAGTTCTAGGAAGGCACGGCCAGGCTAGTATTATGATGACCTCAGTCTGTCCTCCATCCCCTAGGTCAGTGGTTCCCAAACTTTTAACTGCCACAGACCCCCTGACACAGTCAATGTACTGGGTACCCCCCTACACCAGGGACAACTTGCAACATCAATGATTTATTTATTTATTTGTTTGTTTGTTTGTTTGTTTGTTTGCATTAGTATTGCCGCTGCTGTTAAAAACACATGTTAAATGGTACATGATAATGTAGCGCTGTAGGGTTGAGGTAACTTTTTATATGCAGTCTGTAGCTAAACTTTATTCTTCTATGAATCCATTTATGGATTTATTTTGCGTACCCCCTCAAATTGATCCAAGTACCCCAACGGGTACTCGTACCTCAGTTTGACAACCAATGTTCTAGGCAATACAAATAAACTACTGATTGTGTTAACATGCACCACAGATGTGAGGCTTATCCTGGTTTTGATCATTATAAACAGCGAATCCTTGTTATGCATACCTCTGTGTGCAAATAAACTAATATCCTTACATGTACACAGCCAGCAGTATTTCAGTTTCTCCCATAAATGGATTCGTCAAAACCACCATAAGACCTTTTCCAGGATCTGATGTTTACATAATGTGCAACAGACAACACTCACATTCATGCAGTTCAACTCATGTCTATGCAGCCTATCCCATAATAATCACCAAAGCTCTGTTTTGTGCTTACTCTTACTATCATGGATTAGCCTTGTATTTGTGTTGTATCGTATTGTATTGCATTGTATATATGCAGTATGTATGTATGTATGTGTGTATGTATGTATGTATGTATGCATGTATGTATGTATGGATGTATGCATGTATGTATGTATGTATGTATGTATGTATGTATGCATGTATATATGTATATATGTATGTATGTGTTTATTTATTGTGTTTATTAAACAGTTCTGTCCTAGAGCTCTCCATTCTTAATCCAGGGCATGTGGTATTTATCCAGAAAAGGGCATAGAATGGGAAGGGATGTGAGACCAGTAAAGACATGCATAAGCAAATGTTATGTTGAGAGCTGTGGAATTTGCCTCATTAAAATGATTTCTAGAGGAGTATTAATAGAGCTTACTTTCTGGCTGCCCATAGAGGGTAGGGATAATTCCAGTGCATCTTTGGACAGCTGCATATTTGGTCAATACACAAATATATATACCACTCAGACACACACACACACACACACACACACACACACTGTCAATCTCTCTCTCTTACTCTCATACACACACATTCTCTCTCTCTCTCTCTCTCTCTCTCACACACACACATACACACACACACACACAGTGTTTTGTTCTTGTTTGTTCAATAAGCTCCCATGTCTATTTATTTCTGTCTACCCTAAGTGAGTGTATGTGTGTGTAGAATTGTCCTCATTTAGTTGTTGAGTCTCTTTGTGAGACTTTGTTTGTGTGTATGTGGGTGATTGAGCGATGTGTGTGTGTTTTCTCTCTTTGTGTGTTTTTGTGAGTGTTTGTGTATGTGTATCACTGTGTAGCTCTCTCAAGCACAACATTGCTTGTTTGTAAGTGTGTATGTTTGTGCAGCCATGGGTGAATTTGTGTGTGTGTGTGTGTGTGTGTGTGTTGGCATGCCAGTCGAGTGCTATTCAGTGTAACAGTAGTCTTGGGGGTGTGTAGCAACCCTACGCCACAGTGCGCTCTCATCTGCCACGCTCTATTAACTTTCTCTCTCTCTCTCTTTCTCTTTGTCCCTTACTCTCTCTCTCTTGCTATCTCTCTCTTTGACTCTATACTTTAAACTCTCTCTTTTTCACTCTGCCCTTTACTCTCTCACACTCTCTCTTTCACTTTGTCCCTTAATCTCTCTCTCTCTTGCTCTCTCTTTCACTCTGGCCTTTACTCTCTCTCTCTCTCTCTCTCTCTGTCTCTTGCTTGCTCTCTCGTTCACTCAGTCTGTTACTCCTTCTTCCTCTCTCTCTCTCTGCATTTTTTTTCTCTCTCCCTCGCACTCTCTCTCTCTCTCTTACTCATGTGTACCATCCCTCTCTCTGAGACCCGCTCATGGTCGTTATTCATTTATCTCTCTTCATCCCTCTCTCTCATCACCTCTTTGTGTAGGTTATTATCTCTCTCTCCTCCCTCATGTTTTCTCACACTCACAGTATGTACTAGCCAGGCTAGCGCCACCTAGTGCTTCTGCTGTTTGTCTTCGCACCACCACTGCAGTCAGTGAGCTGGGACAGAGTTGAATTTAAACAATGCGTTCCAGCGCGTGACATACGTTATGACCAAAGAGTAGCGATTGGTTGAAGCAGAGAGTATCTGCCCACTGTGGAGCGAACGCATGCCAACTGCTGGGGTTCAGATGCTTTGCACGAAGTGAAACGTTGTGAAAGCGGCTGATGCATCAGGCAAAGTGTGTACCCTTCTATCTTCGTTTTCTCTTCTTTTCTTTTTTACACACACCACACACACACACACACACTATTGCCCTGTTTCCTCTCTGTCTGTCTCTTGTTTCTGTGAGCGTGGAAGGGCATTTTAGTCGGGGGCCAGAGAGTCATGCCTGCGCTTCACTGATCATGTCCAAAGTGAGAATAACACAAGCCATAGACTGGCCTCCACTTTGATGCCACACGCACACCCACACACAGAGAGAGAGAGAGAGAGAGGAGAGAGAGAGAGACTGCAAAAAAGTAAAAATAAATTCCACATCTCCTGGCTCACACCTCTGAGTGTGATGTGAGTATGTGGCAAAAAATAGGATAAGTGTGAAGATGTGTCTAAACCTCTGAAATATTAAAACACTCAAACACTCATCTGTGTTGTGCATCTGATTTCATTGTGCTTTGTGTAGATTGAGAGCCTCTTTGCTTGAGTTTTACGGTTCAGTCTGAACATTTAAGGATGGTGGGTGTTTAAAGCGCACAGACGCTTTTCGTGGGCAGGTAAGGCTAATACAGTTGTGGCACATCTGCAGTCAACTCTTATTGGTTCAGTACTTAAAGTGATGGCCTGGAGTTATAGCCCTGTTGCCATCAACAAGTCAATGAGTGCTGCTGATAGGGAACAAACAAGACTATTTGGTACCTCCTAGACCAAGTAGAAAACTGTCAATCAAGGCAAATTGAATGCAGCACATGGAAATGAAACTGAAAGTGAGTTTCTGTACCCTATTCAGTTAGCCTTAATTAGACTTGACTTAACGAGACTTGACTTAACTAGACTTGACTAAACTAGACTCCTGTATGTATGTTACTTCCCACTGTCATAACTGGCCTTTCCTTTGGTTGTATCCACAGGGCAGCTGAAACTGTCCATCTCCTCAGAAGATGGACGTCTTGTTGTTCACAGTAAGTATAACATAACCAGTGGTCATACAGTAAGTATAACCTAACCAGTGGTCATACCTTGCTGGATTGAGTAACGCTCGCTAGTATATATAACGGGGATTAATATAATTTGAAAAACACAAATCTAAGTGATGAGATTATAAGTAAGGATAGATGCTGAAGACAATGTATGTGTGTGCGGTGTGGTGTAATGTATGTGGTGTAATGTGTAATGGGGGGTGGGGGGAGGCAAGGGGAGGGCTGGTTGACAGTGTGTGTTTGCACTGTCTCCATTATCTGGGAACAGCTTTGGTCTGGTGTCAGCCTGAGCCCACAGCAAGGTCAGAGAACTTGGGTTTTTGGATAACTCAACCACTGTCTGAGGTGGAGGGGTGGAAAATACCTGACATTTAGCCAATTTGGATACCCTTAAACCCATGGTGCTGTGACCTAACCACTGAACACCCCTAAATCCATTGTGGATTGGACCAACAACTGCCGAGTTTGAGGGTGTGTGTTGTATAAATTTAGAATATAACAAAATAAATTTAGAGGAGTCTGTCACAACCACTGGAGAATGTAGGAGGGTAGTGCTCTGTAATGTAAGCTCACTGGACACCCCTAAATTCTGGTGATGGTCTAACCCAACTACTGCTCTGTGCCTGGGGAAAGTGGAGTAGGGATGCAGTGGGAATAACTAAGAATTCAGTATGGGTTGGTGGCTGCTTGGAGGCCCAGAGAAGGGGCCCAGAGAAGCCCATTCATTTGCCTGGGGTGCTTTGGGGTGATGGCTGGTTGCTTGGAACCTCAGAAGTGACCAACTCTCCGAACCAATACCGTAATTTCCTGATTATTAACCAAGGTTAATACATTGATTTAGCTAAATTTCTTCATCTGTGAGGTTAATACATGGGTGAGGGCTATATACAGGATTGCATTTCTTTTCATCGTTTTACTTGATCTGATCTGATTGTGATTCCTTCAGATTTGTAATGTTTAGTAAACTGAGGTTAATTCATGGGTGAGGTTAATACAAGGGTGAGGTCAATACATGGTTTTGTGTTTTAACTTGCGTAAAACACTGACCTGAGGTATATATATAGTGCAGCTTATATTCAGGAAATTACTGTAAGCAGGGGCAACCTATAATCTGATGTGTTAAATTCAGGCCAGTGTTTTTAAACACATATAAAAATAGGATGGTGTATTTGCGACTGAGTCATGCGTGCAGGTGTCATTTCTTGGGCTGGTTTAATGTCAGCTGCTGTTTTAGTGTTATTACTGGAACATCAGTGTGTATGTGTGTGTGTGTGTGAGAGAGAGAGAGAGAGAGAGAGATGGTTGGGAAACTAGCATGTGGTGACTGGAAACTCAGCTGATTGCAGTATAAATAGCCAGCGCTTGCTGGCATGTACCTGATGTCTGAGTAAAGCCAAAAGCCCCTAGAACAAAATAATCCCTTATATGTGACTTGGAATAATCAACACTCTCACTGTCAATCATGTTGGAAGGCTAAGCTGACAGTAAAATAATTGGACTTTGTCAGTGTCCATACAACAGATAATTCCATATATTTGATGTATTTTCATGATGATGAATGTTAATGTTATAGAACCATATGGAGCTGCCCTGTTAGGGATATTTTATTACAGGAGTCAAATTACTTATTATTTCTTCACACCTGGATCACAGATATTAAATTCTCAGACATCAAAACAAAAAAACAAACAAACAAACAAAATATCTGTCACCTGTGGAATGAGCAGGGCTGTATAAACTTGATCTAATCATTTTTCATCCAATCTTTTTTTCCTATAATGATTTCATATCTCTCCATTCACTGCTGAAAGAATTGTGTTTCTATGGCTGAGTTACCTTGTTTCTTTTCTAATATGCATCAGTGTTTTTTCTTTTTTTGTCTAAAATTGCATCAATCCATGGATATTTAAATCCGAGAACCTTGTGCTGGACAGAGAAAGAATGCCATCTGATGCTTCCAGATTGCAAGCTTTTCTGGGGTGGATAAGGCTCTCCATGTCAGGGCCAATTTAGCATTTGTGAATGTTTACTTTTGTTTGTGAATCTGATTTTGGTTGATCACAATTCTGATGTGGCCTCTGTGTCACTCATATAACTTTAGTCTGACATCAAATCTGAATTGTGTCTCACCATCCTTTCTAATTCCATCTTTTGCCTTATCAGTTATGGAGGCCGAGGGCCTCAACGTGGACCAGAAGGGTGATGCATGCAACTCCTATGTCCGGGTAATGTAATCTCTTTAGTTTTTACGCACCTTCACAGCCTTACACACCTTCACTAATCCATCCAAGTACATCCCCCACTGGGTGCTATGGAGTGTAAATTCTCTCCATCGAAATGGGACACGGCTAAGGCTTTTATGCTTGAGGGGGTGAATGCTAGGTGGAAATCATTTCCAATCGACTTTAATTTGAAGTGAAAGCTTGCAGTGCATTGTGCTGGAGTGAGCAGCATCTTCTGGTAATTAAAGTCATTTTTGGGCGTGGGATGCAGACACTCATTTTTTTTTTCAATCAACTTTTTCAATCAAGACTGAAATTAAATTTCAGAAATTTCCCTGCTCACGGCATGTGGAGGCTTGTCATGAATAATCACTTTTTGTGGCATTCTTCCGGATATCTGCCAGAGCAGAGCCAGATCAGGGCTAGGTCAGGGTGAGTTCTGTTCTATCTACCCCAGCTGCTGTATGTGTTGTTGCTGTTGCTATGAAACTGGCTCATTAACATTCCGACCACAGTTCCAAATTTCTGCTGAAGTCCTCTGAACACTCTGCATGCGAAGCTCCCGGGTTGTCCGAGTGCATGTCTGAGGAGGACATCGGAGGTCCGCCTGGAGGAACGTGAGGAGAGAAAAGAGAAAGGACAGAGAGACATAGGAGACATAAAGAGCAGAGAAGAGGGAAGAGATTCAGACAGAGAGGAGAGTGCTATCCTCGTATGTGTGTGTGTGTGTGTGTGTGTGTGTGTGTGTGTGTGTGTGTGTAAGGCTCTAATCCTGATTAGGCTTCATCTCTACCCCTCTGTGAATGGGTGGGAGTGCAGAGACGCACGCAATCATACTACCATCCCTGCATCAGTCCCAGCTGAGGCAAAGTCAATCATACTACCATCCCTGCATCAGACCCTGCTGAGGCAAAGTCAATCATACTACCATCCCTGCATCAGACCCAGCTGAGGCAAAGTCAATCATACTACCATCCCTGCATCAGACCCTGCTGAGGCAAAGTCAATCATACTACCATCCCT
>PYXC01001715.1:1697500-1722500 GCA_015244755.2 Tenualosa ilisha | reverse complement strand
AGGACCTCTTGGGTATCCACTCACATCTCTGTGTGTGTGTGTGGTGTGTGTGTGTGTGTGTGTGTGTGTGTGTGTGTGTGTGTGTGCTCGGTTGAATTCTCATCCAAAAGGTTTACATCGCCGGAGAAACCCTGTGGTGAGTTCGCAGTGGCATCTTTCGAGCGGCGTGTTTGTGCGTTCCCTCTCATGCCTGCAGATATTGCATCAGAGCACTGCTGCTCTTAAATAACTTATATCTCAAGCAGCAGTGGGGTGTGTAAGCTGGCCAAACTGAGTCCTCTGCTCTCTCCGCTCTAACCCATTCTGAAAAACACACGTCAGAAACTACCGGAAGAAAAATATGAATGTTAAAACAGCAACTCTCTTTGGGATAAACACATACTCACTAACACACACACACACACACACATATTGGATTAAGGGTGGGGGATGATGGTGGTGGTTCTGGTGGGGGATGGGGATAGCACCTACTGAGCTATTCGTGCAGAATTTCCTGTTATTCCTTTCAATGGGTGTGGAGTATCTGTGAACGGAAGTGTGCACTGGAGTGAGTGTGTACGTGTGTGTGCCTGTGTGTTTGTGTCTCTGGGCCTAGGAAGTGTGCATAGGTGTGTGTGTATGTGTGTGCGTGTGTGTGAAGAGACACTCACATTAACAGCAGTATGTGTCATATCAAAGACCACCTGCCTGTATGGAAAGGTCCGGTACATGGGGTGATGGCATTTTGATTCAGGCGGAGCGCCAAATGTGTTTGAACTGTGACCACACCTGCAGGCGAGGTTAGCGAGGTCAGTGTCGTGACTACATTACCCATGCTGCTCTGTGGTGTGCTTGTGTTGTCTGTCTCCACAGGAAGCTGCTGGGCTGCATGAGCTTTGGGCTGCGTTCGCTCTGCAACCCTGATAAGGTGAGTGACGTGTCACCCACAGGCCCACACACACACACACACACACACACACACACAGATTCTCAGCCACACGTATGCTTCCCATTTTCCCAAATGCAAAGTCATAACAGGCTCTCAAAAAAGGTTTCTATTTTTTATATCTTTTTAAAGTGTGTGTGTGTGTGTGTGTGTGTGTGTGTGTGTGTGTATGTGTGTGTAAGCCTCTTGTTATTCATGAAGCATTCACCATCTGCCTGAACATCAGTGCCAGACTGAAGACGAGAGCAGACAGCAGTCTCTCACACACACTTAACACGCCAACACGCACTCACACACACACTCTAAAGTTTTGATGAGCCAGAGTCAACCGCTTGACCAGCACCCACCCCCCCCTCCTCCACCAAGCACACACCCTCCCAGGTTAAGGATAACACCCTTCCTCTGAAAGGACAAACCACTTAAGGCCTCTCCACACTTAATGGATGTTCTTAACAATGCTGGACAGGGGACAAATTCATCTAAAGAGCCTGTGAAATATGAGTGGGGAATCTCTGTTGTTTATGAATGTGCTTCTTATCCCACTGTGCATTTTTAAATGATTTCCTCACCAGTGACCTGCGTGGAGTAGGCTATAGGCTTTAAATTGTCTTTAGAGCAGGTCCACACAGCTGACATGCATTGTTTTATTATGGCATCTACACATGGTACAGTTGCTAGGTACAGTATGTATCCACGCTAGCTGGTTTGTCTGTATGGGATACCTGGGGGATGCAGCACAGGTGTATCTGACATTATGCTGAAACTGCTGTTTTGTCACATTCTCTCGTTATTTGTAGGTAATTTTTAATGTTATCAACAACAACAACAACAAAGAACACCTAGCACCTTTAAGCTCAGAGCACCTGTAGACTATTCATGGAGCTGGCTATTCTGTTAACCATAGGACTGCTCTCATGCTATACCTCTCCACCACATTTTGAGGAAATGGGTCCTGTGTTTTTTTGTGTGTGATTTGGTTAATAAACAAGCTGATCAATTGGAAAGCTAATGTAAAACACAATCTTCTTGGTAGAACTAACCAAACAGTAAAGAAAAACATGTTACTGTGGGGCCTGGTGCAAGTATAGTTGTGGAGAGCGTTAGGTAACGAACATAACCCCGGTTCTCTAATAGAGAACATGAGACGCCACTTAGTGGGATATTGCCTGTAGGTGTACCTATTCTTCTGATCTCTCTTCAATCAGTGCCTAAAGGCTGTGCGCGCATGCGCTACGATGTCCACTTCTGAGCTGTGTAATGCAGGTGTATGTGCGCCAATCCTCCTCTTTCACACTTGAGCGTAATAGCCTGAGTGCACAAGAGGCAGATTGAGGTGGCGTCTCATGCTCTCTTTCAGAGAACAAGGGTTATATACATAACCTAACGTTCTCTTTCAATCAAAGCACTTCGACAGCAACTAGTGGAACACGTGTACCACACGGCCTCATGTACACAGTGTGACATGATCCACAGAACAGTTCGACCTGAGTGAAACGTTAGCACAAAATCAAACACTGTTGACAGTGTACAGGACAGAGCCATCAACAGGTTTGCTCGTAACATCCAGACTATAAAAACAGGTGAAAGTGTTCCCACTGACCCAGCTTGCCGATTGACACACGTCCTGAACAGACACACCTTTCCATACGGCCCATGACGCAGCTACGCTCCTAGTAGAATGGGCTCTCAAGCCCTCCAAAGGCTGTGCCCCGGACACTTTGCATGCCAAGCATATAGCCTCGACTAACCAGTACGCAGACGCTTTTTCGACAAAGCTGTCTCACGAGCTTGGGCACCGAAACACATAAAAAGCTGCTCCGTCTTTTGTAATGAGAGGGTGCGCTCTGTATATGCATGCAATCCTCGGACAGGACCGATCGACTTTAGCTCCTGTTCTGATTGTAAGATGGGAAGGTCTAGAGCTGGCAGACTGATGACTTGAGATCTGAATGAGGCAGTCAGGACTTCGGGCATGTAGAAAGGGTTAGGACATAAAATGACCCTGGTATCCCCAGCTGTGAACATGAAGGCATGCATGCTGGGTCGACCAATGAAGAAGCGAGATCCCCTACGCACCTAAATGATGCCACTGGCAACACAAGTGCCGTCTTGAGAGATAACAGCTTCAGATTAATATCTGAAAGGGGCTCAAATGGCGTACTGGACAGGGACTGACACAGAGTGAGGTGGGCTTAGACATCTCGTACCTTGACAGCCAGGGGTGTGCACCCGGAGTTATGCCGTTCCAGCCAACATGACAAGCTGATATGGCTGCCAAATACTTGCCAAAATTAGAGAATGAGCGGCCCTACCCTTGGGTGGGTTCTCCAGTCTGTGTATTTCAGAGATTAAGAGATCTCAGATCGAGAGTAGGCGCGATTGAGCCAGTGTTAGAATTTAGCGTGCCAGGTGGCACATCTGGACTGACCGGAGGCCATCCTGGCAGTTTATGTAAGCCTGTGGCTGTATTGTCCAATCTGATTTGCACTGATGTGCAGGTGGGCTTGGGATTTCTCCTACAGCCCCTTCATCGACTCTCCGTCACACATGGCCCCCAGCCCAGAAGCAACGCATCTGTCACCAGGACTGTTTGCCTCAGAACCAGACCCATGGACCTGGCAAGTCATGTGTGACCTCTCCAGTGGGCTAGCGATGCAGGCAAAGGGTGGATTGTGCAAGCATATGACACACTGTTCATGAGCATCTGCCAGTGGAATAAATTTCCCACATGGGCATCTCTTAGAGATAGTTGCAATATAGCGGCGTGAGCTTTCATAAAATCTGCAAGAAAGAACAGTCAGTGAATCCATTTACAAGATGAATCAATCTAATAATTCAAGTAGTATGCAATAAATAGTTCACTTAAATGGCTCACTCAAGGGCCAAAGCCTAATGAACACTAGAGTTCTTGTAGTCTCAAGCAGCGAAGCTGCAAAGAGGGGTCCATGCAGTCAGTAGTCTCAAAATTGAGAGAGGAAGATTGGTGCACATGCGCCTGCGTTATATAGCTCAGGAGTAGACGCTGTCTAAGAGAGAAAGGGGGAACCCTGACACTGAACTCTGTGGTGTTTTTGAGTTATCATCAAATGAAAGCTGTCATGTTCATGTTAGATTAGCTTTGTGTTACTGTGCTTTGCTCTGTTTGGGGAATGGATCTTAGGTTGAAGGTGTTTGAGTCGTACATGACCTGACAAACCTTCATTTTACTTCCATCATGCTGACTTGATCAGATTTTGTCAGATACCTGGGAAAAAATACTTATTTTCACCAGGGATGCAGTGGTGCATAAACACACAAAAACGCTGTTTACGCGCCTCCTAAATTTCAGAAGTAGTGTTTATGCACCTGTAAATATAGTTGACCCACCTCTAACTAGCATTTTTGTACCTAAAGCACAGTTGCAGATCTAAATGTTGATGTTGTTTCGTGCTGTGAATCTGCAAGATGGGCTTCATTTATACTTTGCGTCATTATTACCAGTTTTGTCTGAGTGACTCATCACCCTCTTGCGGGAGCCAGCAAGACGCAACAGGTCGCGCAGAATATGGATCACAGTCACTACATTCATCAGTCTGGAAAAAAGTGAATACACTACTAAAATAGATGGAAGGTGATTTCTACTGCATTGACACAGCACCCTTCCTCCTGTCAAACTTGACGTTTTTAGGTTAATTCCCCAGCGTTTTGGTTCGCGTTGTAGACATTGGGTAATAGCCTATAGGCTCCACAGGTTCACAGTGGTCTGGCTTAGTGCATCACGTCCCCTCCAAAGATCACATGTTTGATAGTTTACCCACCTCTAGTTTTACCACTTCACCCCTGTGCACATCACACAGCATCACACAGCATCACACAGATGACTGGCCTCAGTGCTTTGGAATATCTACACAGCAGGAAATATACACACCCACAGGTGCATGCACATGCACAAATACATGTATACACTGTGTTTCAACTTGCAGCACCTTAGGTGGTGATGTGCCAAAGGCACATTGGTGTACGTCATCCAAACCAGAGCAGAACCATGTGGTAAAAAAGACCTTCAGAAAGATGCAGTTCCCACATCTTATCTCTGATGCCATCCGCCATTTGTTGCTGGTGTTCTGGTATATTCTATTGGCTGTTTTTAGCTTGAATGCCATGAATGGGATGCTGGCCTACTATGAGGGAGGTGATGGAGGGTTTTTCTGGAGCGTGCGTGTGTGTGTGTATGTGTGTGTGTGTGTGTGTGTGTGTGTGTGTGTGTGTGTGTGTGTGTGTGTGTGTGTTTGTTTGTCTGACTGATGCATCCAGAGTTAAGAAGAACCGTAATAATAATAGAAAAAAACCCCTGAGATGATTAAAGATGCCCATAAGTTACCCATAAGTCATCTCATCATCTCATCATGTAGAATCCTGATCTGGAATCTGTCCTTTGTCACTGGTGTTCTGGTATACTCCATTGGCTGTTTTTAACTTGAATGCTATGAATGGGACGTTGGCCTAGTATGAGTTTGAGTGAGACAAGTGTCCCTCTGGAGAAGACCATTAGTGTGTGTGTGTGTGTGTGTGTGTGTGTGTGTGTGTGTGTGTGTGTATGTAGGTGTGTGTCTGCGTGTGAGCCTCTCCTGTAGGTCCTTCTGCAGAAGGCCAGGCGTCTGCAGGGATTCTTTAATTAGAGCGATTGGGGAGGTTTTATTGAGTAGGGATTAGCCTGGGTTTCCTCTCGCATTAAAGGGAATGAATATTTAATTGGTTTAATTTACTAATGAAGGGCTTTAGGCTTTGAATCAGGGGGGTATCCCCACTTTATTCCCCCCAATCTCCTCCTCTCATCCCTCAGCCCACACCAAATGCTTTTCTTTGAATCCTGTGATCTCTGAAACACCCACTCTCTCTGTCTTTCCATCTATCCAACTCTTCCCTCTCTTTCTCTCTCTCTTTCTCTGTCAGTGAGTGCCTTGTTATGTCCTATTGACAGGTGGGACAGAGCAATGGTAATGTCACCACCTGACAATCAAATTGACAATTGATTCCTGAATCCTGCTGCGAGTCTGTGCCATTTAAAATGAAAGTGCCTTCTAAATACCAGTCAGCTATAACCTTAAACGTGGGGTAAGCAGAACTAAGTGATTTGTAAACACTTAACATGTTTTGTAACCTTCAGAAAATATCTCCTTGTTAATATGATGAAAATATCTCCTTGTTAATATGTGTGTTGTTTTACTCTTAATAATGATAATCTACACTCTTTTGATCCCGTGAGGGAAATTTGGTCTCTGCATTTAACCCAATAGTGAATTAGTGACACAGCAAAGTGAAGTACACACGAACCCAGAGCAGTTGGCTGCCTGCTATAGCAGTGTCCAGGGAACAGTGTGGGGTTAGGTGCCTTGCTCAAGGGCACTTCAGCCATGGCAACCCTTCAGCTACAAGCCCGAAGCCCTAACCAGTAGGCCATGGCTGCCTTGTCACATAGGCTATGGCTGCCTCATCAGAGCAGACTCTTGTATCTTACTTGGTCTTTTGCTCAAACGTGCAGTATATTAGCCTGAGAAGCCAGACTATAACATCAAAATGTATAGTCTGGCTATGACCGATAGACTGGGCTCAATCTAAAGGGCAGAATGAGCAGTTGTCTTTCAAACTGCTTCTGCACACTGAGAGGCTGATAAGGTACAGCTAGGGTATGTCTGGGCGATTCTCTATAAGGACAGAGTGATGTGATTGGTCTGACCAAACCTTGGAAGAAGACCTACTGAGGCCCTATGGCTCGTGGCTTGACGTACCGGCTGAGCAAAACTATTTGCTATCGCTAGGGTACGTCTAGATTTTTAGGCTAGCAGTATATTGCTTTGGACTGAGCATTGCTTACCCCATGCGTCAGATAAAAGCTGAACTGCTAAATACGAGTCAGCCGCAACCCTAATGATATCTAACTCCCCATCTCTCTCTCTCTCTGTTTCCACCTCTCTGCCTCCATCTCTCTGTCTGTTTTTATCACTCTGTCTCTGGGTCATTCTGCTGTCTCCCCTCATCCTTCCTCCTCCCTGGGTTCCCACCTCTTCCTTTGTGATGTCCTGAACAGTTGTTTACACACACACACACACACACACACACACACACACACACACACACACACACACACACACACACACACACACACACACACACACGCACACACACATACACACATGCTGAGACACAGTCAGTCCTCCCTGAAATCTGTTCCTCCAGTTAAGATGCTTTTACTGGTGATTATTATCACAGCACACAGCACACACAAGAGCTCAGACTGTAGGCTTACTGTAGAGAGACACACACACACACACACACACACACACACACACACACTGTGTCTGCTCTGTTTCTAGCTCACGCATATATTTGTAAGCACACCAACAGGGTATATCCACATGGAAACAAAGCAGCGATGAGTGTGTGTGTGTGTGTGTGTGTGTGTGTGTGTGTGTGTGTGTGTGTGTGTGTGTGAGGCAGCAGTGTGTCTGTACTTTCATGGCTTTATATAATGCACAGCCATCTGGACCATCAGGCTAAGTCATGGCATCAGCTGCTCAAGAGAGCAAGAGAGCTGTGTATGCAGGGGGATGGGGGTGTCTGAGCTTGTGTGTGTGCTGTGAAGAATGTCAGGGTGTAATTGTCATGTCAGTTTGCATGAGATGAGTGTCTGTGTGTGTGTGTGTGTGTGTGTGTGTGAGAGAGAGAGAGAGAGAGAAAGAGAGAGATACAGTGGTGGAATTTGCTTGTGTGTGTACATATGTGTGGATTTGTGATTACAGGAAATAGTAATTAAAAAAGGAAACTTGTTAATGAAACTATATCTCATCAGGTACCTCTCCATATGAAAAGATAAAAATCGATTCCTCCTCCTGTCTTCCTTCTCTCTCTCTCTCTCTCTCTCTCTCTCTCTCTCTCTCTCCCTCTCTCACTCCTTCTTTAGCTCTGTCTCTCTGTCTCTTTTCTGTCTCCCTCTCTCTCTATTCAACACTCCATGGAAGTCTTACACTCTCATCCTCTTTGACTCTCCCACACACTTGTATCTCTCTCAAGACTATTTTTCCCTTCATGTATGAGTTTGTGTTTATGTTTATGTTTATGTGTGATTATGCTTGCCTGACTAACCTGTACCTGTGTGTGTGTGTGTGTGTGTGTGTGTGTGTGTGTGTGTGTGAGCGTGATCGTGTGTGTCTGTACGTGGGTGTACGTCCTTGGTTTGTCTGTGTATGTGTGTGTGACAACTTGATTGTGCATTTCGGTACGTGGGTGTAAGTCCTTGGTTTTGTCCGTGTGTTTTTGTGTGTGTGTGTGTTTGTGTGTGTGTGTCCTGTAGGTGCCATCGGGCTGGTTCTACCTCCTGAGTGAGGACGTGGGTAGGACTAAGCACCTGAGATGCCCCCCTCTGTTGCCCAGCTTTCCCTGTCATCCCTCTGGTGAGTCCACTGCTGGGACCACTGATCCCGACAGACAGCAGCCAAGGGTATTTACTGCCCTCCAGGGTCAGGGCAGGGGGAGGAGGGGAAGAGTGAGAGAGAGAGAGAGAGAGAGAGAGAGAGGGATTAAACCAGACTAGGGATTGGGAGGGAGGAAGGGAGGGAAGAGGGAAAGGAGCGAGAATAGGAGGGTGGACAGAATGTAGGCGGGACTAACCCTGCTACGTCACAAACACTCACTCTCTCTCTGCTCCCGCCTCTCTCTCTCCCTCTCTCTCTATCTCTGACTCCCTCTCTCTCTCTTTCTCTCTTTCTGTCTGCATGCGAGTGTGGTGCGTGCAGGGAGGAGAGAACAGTGCACCGTCTGGGACTTTTTTCCCTTCTTCTCTCCTTCCGTTGCATTCTTTTTGCTCATCACGTACGGAGCGCTCATCAGGTTTTACACACACGTGTGCACACCGGCGCCTTCCGCGACTCTGGCTTTTTACTCCAAAGTGTGTGTGTGCATGCGTGCGTATGTGTGCGTCTAACAGTGTGTGAGTGTGTGATGTGAGGGTCATGCCTGCCTGTGTCAGCCCTCAGAGCCATCACTCATAGGTAAGTACTTTTTATGGCTTCATTAGATTCTAAAATATCAAATGGGATGTTTCTTTGATGCTTAGGTCAGTTGTTTTAAATGTTTACTGTAGCTTTTAATGGATGTTTTTTGTGTTTTGCAAATTCTGTCCATCTCTAGATCCCTTTCTCTTGCAAACACACACACACACACACACACACACACACACACACACACGCACACACACGTGTTAGGAGATCTGACAGGAATGTATTGTGTCATTGACTCTTGACAAGAGGGCCTTAAGGAGATTACAGCAATGCCTCACACACATGACCACATGTCATGCATTGTTTGGTTTGTGTCACTGGTCATGTTAGCCATCGGGCCGGTCCCATCCCAACCCAACCATGCATTTTATCACAGCCGTTTGTAATTGATGATTGACTACTAGTCAGTTAGTATGCTGTTGCTCAGAACAGACTTTTTATGCTGATTTGGATGAAAACTCTTGCGAGACTCTGTTTGTAATAAACACTAGACCCAGGAATGTCTGACCATTTTCCTTCTCCAGCAAGCAGGCCAGCTTCTCAGTGGTCACATTTAAATGGACAGAGGAATGTAAAGCATCAGTGCGAGCTAGAGATTATGTGTTTTATCCCCACTGTTGTTGTGTGTGTGTGTGTGTGTGTGTGTGTGTGTGTGTGTGTGTGTGGATGGGTATTTGTGGTTGTGTGTGGGTGTGTGAATTAGGTTAACTATGGTTATTTGACTTTGGTTGTTTGGAGAGCATCAGCTTTGCATGGGTTTTGTGAACTTGCAGAAGTTCGTTGTTTGAACTAAATGCCGACTCATCAGCTTCAAGCACATTACGTTGACATGTGCCATTATCGTGTGTGTGCGTGTGTGTGCATGTTTGTGTACGCGTGTGTGTGTGTGAGTGTGTGTGAGGGTGTGTGGGTTGCAGCCCCCTCTCTGTTGACATCTGGCTGAAATGTAGGGCAGCCTCTGTGCTCCCAGACACACGCGCAAAGGATTGAAAAAAATAAAATAATTCATGTTTCTCAGTCTGTAACATGAATCTCACACACATACACACACACACACACACACACACACAACCACACACACACACACACACACACACACATGCACACACACACATACACAACCTCAGTGTGTTTCTGTGCTGTATAACATCTGGTAACATCTGCAAATTATATAACATCAAAATTCCTTATTTACAATTTTAGGGGGTGCTTACAATTGGACCAATTGTCCAGTTATTGAGGATTATCTGATTGCCTCATTGCTGAAATACCAGTGTGCTCTAATGCTACATTGTTAGCTTGTAGCATTTCGGATGTGAAGCGTTGTGTGTGCATGTGTGTTTGTGTGTCTGTGTGTCTGTGTGTGTGTGTGTGTGTGTGTGAGTGACATGACTGGAGGACATGGGCGTGTGTCTCTGTGTGTGTGTGTGAAAAGAGAAGACTGGAGCAACATGGGTGCATGTGTGTGTGTGTGTGTGTGTGTGTGTGTGTGTGTGTTTAATATTACTCTGCTTGGCCTCGCTCTCTTTTGTGATTTTGTTCAGTGTGTCACGGTCCATTGGCTAATCCAGTCGGCACTCCATCCACCCACACATCCACAAACGGTTTCCCCCTTCCCCTGCATGCACCTGACACATGCATGCACACACACACACACACGCGCACACACACATCCTTCCATCCTCACACCACCTGACACACACATGCGAACCCACCTGACACAAATGCACATACACACACACACACAAGCACAACAAATGCGCAGACCACAACAAGCCTCAATGCTTTTTGCCCCTGCCTTCAGCTCATATGCTAATAGTGTCATTGGCTCTAATGGAGACAAGCTCTTTGGTTCTGCTGCCTGAATAAGCCATCGTGTCAGAATGTGTTTAAACTACAGACCACTGAGCAAACACAGACGCACACACACACACAGACACACACATACACACACACACACTCCGCCCTGACCCTCTGGAGTTTATTAATGCGATGCATAGGCTTGTGCGCTTCTCTGTCGCTTCTCTGCTTTTCACACTGATTATACAACCTAGTTATCTGAGCGGGCTCTTTCTCTATATCTATTTTAGCCAGTGGGATTTTTTTTGACGAAGTTCGCCATGTTCGCTCTGTCCTGTGAGGGTTTTATGTAATGTTCCGATTTGGCTGTTTGCTATGCTTATGCTTGTGCCCTCCACGTGGCAATGGCAGAAAGAGAGAGAGAGAGAGAGAGAGAGAGAGAGAGAGAGAGAGAGAGAGAGAGAGAGAGAGAGTGAGAGAGAGAGAGTGAGAGAGAATCTCTGCTGCATCCCTGGAGGACAGGGTCACATGCAAAGTTGACGGCCCCCCTCTTCAAACCGCTCACAAAGTGGGCTGGAGGAACGTTAGCTCCTTGAGAAGGCGAAGCCTAAGTGAAGCCCTAGTCGTGGGCTGCGGTGCATGAGCATCTGTTTGGAGTCAGAGGGGATGCAAATGCTCTGTCTCATTTCCAATGCTTTGTTTTGCGTTTGTGTGTGTGTGTGTGTGTGTGTGTATGTGTGTGTGTATGCGTGTGTGTGTCTGTGTCTGTGTTTGTGTCTGCGTGTGTGTGTATGTATGTGTGTGTGTGTGTGTGTGTGTGTGTGTGTCTGTGTTTGTGTGTGTGTGTGTGTGTGTGTGTGTGTGTGTGTGTGTGTGTGTGTGTGTGTGTGCGCTTACGTGTGCAGCTAGCGCGAGCATGATGCATACTGCTGTTTGCTCCCTGTCAGTGAGAGAGCTGGTAAGCCGCTAAAACAAGCAGAGGTTACTCTAATGATTCTTCAGCTGATGACTTCACGCCAATGACTCACAGACTTCAACGCTGCAGCAGCATCTAAAGGGCTCAGGCAGCTCTAATGCCCACTCTATGTCTTTAAGCAAATCAGACACCCACAGCAGAGTAGGATAAACTTGTGGATCCATCAATATTTGACTTTGGCATAGACTACACCTCTTATAAAATTCAGCCTAGGTTTCTCATGTTTCCCCAGCTCTTTGCCCAGTGTTAACTCTGATGCCTCTGCACAGTCCTACATTTGCCCATGGCAAACAGAGTGGATCGAGCCTTGCAATTCTGTATACCAACAAGGAGACAAGGAGAACTTGTACTCTAGTTGCTTGTGCAATGCAGAAGGGTGGGGATTATTTACTGTGAGTGACTGTTGAGCTCTAGCCAGACTGAACAGCCTTTCCCCATGATATCTGGCTCAGACTTCTAAGTATATTACTCTCTAGTCAGGAAATTGAAAGCTCAATACTTCTAGAAGCAGTGAAAGTGTCCAGTGTGCGTGACATGACCCAACTTTCTGCTGTGTGTTAGGCCAAGAGGTAGGATTGAGTGACAGGTGCTCCTGGGGAGGGGTTAAGAGGGGGCAATTGGTTTGTGATTGAAAGGTTGATTTAAGTAGTACTTCTTAGTGGAGAGTGTGTATTTGTGTGTGTGTGTGTGTGTGTGTGTGTGTGTGTATGTGTGTGCGCGTTAGAGGATGATGCCATCGGTGTTTAACGTAGCATGGCATTACCCAGCATGCTCTGGAGGTTTGATTATAGATGCACTGAGCACTGTCAACTTGCTGATGGCTGTGACATCCCTCTGGTGCGCACACACACACACGCACACACACACACACACACACACTGTTATGCACACACCCATTGACCTAGAGGCACTGTTATGGAGGGAGAGACAGGGGAAAGAGAGAGACAGAGAGTCAAATAATGCCTTGGTGAGATGGAAAGAGGAATTCAGACGTCAGAGTTGAACTGTGTTTGGTTAAGAATGGATGTCAACACGGTGACCTCAAGCCTGTCAATCTGTCTGTATTAAGCTGTGATCTGATTATCTTCCATTATTTTTGTCTGTTGTATTAATGAGGCACAGCTTAATTTGACAAAGGTTTGTCTTAGGTGACTGATGCAAATGCAATGCAAATAACTGCAGCATTAGCATTAGCATTGCTGCATTAGCCACAATGTTAGCGCACTGAAAAACAACACTAGAGTTGACTCTTGACAAGAGGGCGTTTTGATCTGAAATTTGTAAGCTAGTTAGCGCAAAGTCTTTGACACTATTAGCCTCTCGCTAACTTGCTAAGTAGTGTCTTGCAATGCCAGACAATGATTTTAATAGGGTGTTATACTGCACTGTTATAGCCTATGGCTCGTGGGAACCTTTACATTACCTTGCACCAGTAAAATGAATTTGAATGATATGAAAAAAAGGATACCTCAAAAATTGCGCCATAGAATTGTATCCTAGTAGTGTTAGCATCTGATGTGTGGTCACAGGGGTGGAGGACGTGCCAGTGCTTTGTCGGTTAGCACTGAGTGATAAGAAGACTGACTAGGAGAGTGATCAGCATTGACACATATGCTTCCAACTGTGTGTTCATGATGACCCTTACAGCTGGCTTGTCATTGAAGCTTTGCATCATGTGCGTCAGGTGCCCTCCCAAAACACACACACACACACACACACACACACACACACACAAACAGAGACGAGGGCTGTACTGCTGGAGTCATCGTTAGCAATAGGAAGTGATCTCTGTGTGTGTGTGTGTTTATGTTTTAAGCAAACACACTTGTGTTAAAGGAACATTCTGCACATGTGGAAAGGATGCAGCACACAAACAGGCCTGGTGCACCTCTGTGGCAAGCCATTTAGTACAAATGCTATTTCAGATATCACAGTTACTGAAAACAACGCAGTTGCAGATTTTGGTAAGACAGTGAATATATAGCTCAATACAATAATAATAATAATAATAATAATAATAATAATAATAATAATAATAATTCATATAAATATTAATATTAATATTAATATTAATATTGTAACTATTGGTTTGTTTGTTTTTTTTCTTTAGGTACTGATTTATTTGAAGTATCTATTTGGCACCGGTATTGAATAAAATACAATCAGTAACCAAACTCTACACCACACACACACACGTACACACTCACACTCACTCACACACTCACACAATTTACCACAGTCTTTTAAGAAACTGACTGTGCTATGTTTGGTCTTACTCCGTAGTCCTGAAACATTTAACACGCAGACCTCCTAGGTACAATTCAGCAGCCAAAAGGTACATACACAAACACACACACACGAAGCCAAATAATCATAAATGCACAAATCTGCCTGCGCTTTCACAAGCAGACGGATGTAGTCTATAGAAAGGCAAGTCGCTAACTGATTGATAAAAGGTTTCAAGGCATTTCCTATTTAGGAGAATTAATGTGTTGGTGGTTTATTTACAATAAAATCTGCCAATTCTGTTTTTTTTATAGTAAGACTTAGTCACACACACACACACACACACACAAACACACACACTCACAGAGAGACACACACACACAGTATGATAAAGTTATGCTGGCTGGAAGTTCTAATCACCATTTGGCAAGGGAGTTTATTTTTCTGGCAAGCGGCACCTTCTCCTCATTAATTAAGAAATTACACATAAGTGCAACCAAAAGCCTCCGAAAACCTCTCAGTCAATTTGTTGACAGCTACAATTTGCATAATAATGCTGTTGTATATCCTGATTGCGGCCTACTACACTATTTATGATTGCAGCCTGCCTTTTCCATGGCTAAAAAGTGTAAAAAAAAGTGTATGCTGGAGGTTTGCAGTTTTGTGCACACAGTGGATGAGGTGGAATTGTTGAGCGTAATGAGATTTGAATGAATTTGAATGCAGTCCTTTTAAAGCACTTTCATTTGCATGCCATTTTTCCAAGAAATTTGACATGCTTATCAGACAGACATTTTATCATACACAGAGAGGGAAATTAACACACACACACACACGCGCGCACACACACACACACACACACACACACACACATACTCTCTCTCTCGTACACACACACACAATTTCATGTTTATTGATGAATTAGCTGTGCTCATCAATATTAAAGACACACACACACACACACACACACACACACACACACACACACACACACACACACACACACACACACACACACATTCATTTAAGTGCCCTGATTAGCTTCTCTGCAGCAATCACCTTACTGAACTCCATCTCATTTAACTAATGTCCTGAGTACCAGCGCCAGCACCCGTCTGCCTCTTGATTATGGATGGCAGCTGAATGGTAGGAAAAGCGTGAGGTTAATAGTGCATTTGCTTCAGCACTGGGATAGAATGGGATGGAATGAAGGCTGTTTGGCCCAAATCCACTCCTTGGCTCTGTGAGTCTAAAGGACATCAAGTGTTTTCAGCCAGCTCTGTTACTCTAAGGGTCCATAGGTTGTCACAATGACAGGAAGTGTCTTCAACCTACTCTGTCATCAAGGGACTTACTCATGACTTACTCATCTAGCTACCTACCTACGTCTCCACCTATTTACCTATGTACGTATGTACATACAGTATATGCATACATACATACATACATATTTACATACATATACATAATTCAAGTCAATTCATCCTCTGATGAGATTAGGGGGGTCTGATCCGGTGCTCATCTGGCCATGATGTATATTTGGGATGGTAAGGGTCTGTTATGACCCAGGCATCTTCTGGCCTCAACTGGTTCAGCTGTAACTGACCAGGCATAGGCACTGATTTGGCCTGAATGGAAACTAGGGTGTGATGGGGTAATAGTGCCATCTGAGGGTGAACGGTCCAGTCTATGACCCAACCCACCCCACCCCCCTTCCCATCCACTACCCCCAGCCAGCCCCCAGTCCAAGCATGTCCTCTGCGTTCCTCCCTCCACAGTGACTGAAAGGGTAGCACAGGCCTGGGGGCTTCATCACCCCACCTCCCCACTCCCCTGTCCCAATAGGACCTCTCTGAAGAAGCATGCTCTCTGATGTGGCGTCAAGTCCCCAATTCTCTCTCCATTCTGGGGTTGATTTGCGTGGTTGGGGAGGCGGTGCAGATGGGGCTCTTTTGAAATCTGAGATGCTTTGATAATTTAATGCTGACAGTGGGTATGAGGAGGGAAGGGCTGGGTGAGAAATATCTTCAAGTACTTTTTAAAGAAAAAAATGATGAACCTCAGGCATTAAACTACCAGTATTATGGCACAAGGAAATATGATTGCGTGCACAGCTGAGCACAGTCAATCTTGAACCTGCTGTTGCTACTGAACTTGTGTCGCTTGGGATGAAAGCATCTACCAGTCACTTGTAATTTAGGAAAGAATTACGTAACATTAAGCCTCACTTCACCTTAATAGATCTAGTAGTGAAACCTGACATGTGAACACTGGGTAATTGGGATGTTTTCCTCCAATAAGTCACGGTTCTCATCAGCAGCTGAATATGGAGGAGAGAGGAGTGAGTGTGTGTGTGTGTGTGTGTGTGTGTGTGTGTGTGTGTGTGTGTGCGGCGCAAGGGAGAGGCGTGACATGAGAACAAGAAACCCTGATGTGAGAGGGATGAAAGGAGCCCATCTTGATCCTACTCCCTGTACTCTCTGTGTGTGTGTGTGTGTGAGTGTGTGTGTGTGTGTGTGTGTGAGTGAGTGCTGTGTGTCTGTGTGTGTGTGTGTATGTGTGGAGAGGCATGATGTCAGAGCGAGTGGTATCACGTGAGAGGTGTGACTCAAGGGGCATGAAAGGAACACATCCTAACCCTACTGTGCCCTCTTCTGCATGCGCGTGTGTGTGTGTGGATGTGTGGTTGTGTGTGTGTGTGTTTGAGTGTGTCATGCCAAATGGAATAGCTTGCTATATTCATGACTCAGTTGCCCAAAAAGTTGCTTCAGTAGAAGTAACAGCAGTGACAAAAACAGCAAAGCACTGTCATCAGAGCCTTGGAGGCATCACTCCACCTCCTGTTCTACTCTGTCTGTCGTTTACAATTCGTCTTAATCATCCTCCTCTCTCTATTCCTCCATCCTCATCTTCTTTTTCTCTCTGTAAGGCTGACAGTGCATCTCCATCCATGAAGCCTCACTGTACTGCTTATTGTATTTTTCCAGTTTCTTTTTTGTCTCTCTTTCATTTTCGCTCTGTAGCTTCTTCATACCCTTCCTCTCCTCTCGCCCCGTTGTCTGTCTGTCTCTGCATTTCTGTGTCATTCTGCTAATGCCTCTTTAGCCATAACCGAGACTCATTGTCTCCCATGACTGTGGTGTGTCTGTGTGTCTGCCTGTATCTGTGTATGTGTGCGTGTTTGTGTGTGTCTGTGCATCTGTCATTGTGAGTATGCGTGTCTGTGTGTTTTGCATTGTTGCCCTTTTAGCCTTGTTCCATGCTTTAGCTGTGACTTTTAGCTTTAGGGAAATGTCATGTCATTTCATTTTTCCCCCACTTCACCCCCCCCCCTCTCTTTCTCTCTCTCGCTCTCTTTCTCTCTCTCTCTCTCTCTATAGTGCAGCGATGCAATTAGTTCACTCTTTTACGCTTGCATGGGTGCGCTGAGCAGAACAGTGCATGGCTGCGGACGGACGGCTTACTTTTTGGGGCATGAGCACTTTTGTGTCGCTGGCCTTGTGCCCATTTCATATTTCATTATGCAGGAGCAGCAGTGAATAACAGCAAGATTAATTTTTTCCCATCTTAGATGCACACATAAGTGCAAGCAGATTTATTCAAATAGAATATTGAGAATTGTCCCATTGAATTGAGTCAATATTGAGAGTAATATATAACTATTATTATTATTATTATTATTGTTGTTGTTGTTGTTGCAGAAATGAGCACTGAGGGAAGACTTATATAACATGCTTACCATATTTACATTCAGAAGCACGCACAGGCACACATGTTTACTTAAGGAGTGACACTCTCACACACACACTCACTTGAGAAAACGAAATATATTGAAGTGTGTACTATAGTTGTCTAATATAGTTCAGGCAGTGGACTAAGAGGATGTTCTGATTCAGGGTAATTTGTGTGTAAGTTCACACATCACACAGATGCATGTGATAGTAATGTAAAGAGTGTGTAGACAGGATAGTGATGTGATGGAGTAGCTCTGTGATGCAGTAGTGCCCCACATCAGACACCAGCAATGGGGTTTTGGCCAGGATGTGATGGCAATGAATGGGCGTAGCTGTAGGACTCTTTTAAAATACACACACACACACACACACACACACACACACACACACACAGACACACACACAGAAACAGTTCAGATCCTGCATGGGCTGCTCTTTTAATCTTTTCGCTCTTTCTCCGTCCGTACTCCTAAAAGTGTAAGTGCCACTAATAATACGTTTGCTCACGGACTGTTCTCAAGCCATGTGTGTGTCCTTGTGACCCTAAGGATAAAGTCGTCTCCCAAACCAAGTGACTAGATGGTTTACTTTGTTTATGGACTCAACAAGTCTATTAAGTCAGGTCAAGTCAAGTAGGTTTTATTGTCATTTCAACCACATACACTGTTTTAGTGAGACAAAACAACGTTTCACCATGGATTCAAGTCTTGCCAGATATATAGAAAGACATTTGAGACAGGCTACATTTAATATGTATTATTAAAACGCTAATACACATGAATCGCTTAATACATATCATAAGTGAGTATGTATGTACAATATGGATTTGCATGCCTCCTAGATGGTTTAGTTCTCAAGGTCTGTCACCTGTGGGTGTAAATGAAGAGCACTTTTACTATCAACAGTCTCTCGCTTCAGTTACTCTCAAATGGCTTTGGACAAGTGCCCCTCTCCTCTAAGCTGTGGGGAGTTTATTTGCTTTGTGTGTGTGTGTGTGTGTGTGTGTGTGTGTGTGTGTGAAAAAGAGAAAAATACAGAGATTTATTTTCTTTCTCTTTCTCTCTACTGCCTTATTGGTGGGCACTGCTCAGCAGTTGTTGAGGTGCTGTTTGTTATTTGTGCCAGCGCTCTTTCTCTCATTCTACTGGATGGTCTGTCCATCACAGGTCTCTCTTTTTTCTTTTCTTACACTCTCTCTCTCTCACACACAGTGCTTTGTCATACCCCTCTCTCTCTTTCTCTTACTGACAACCCCATCAGTCTCTCTGTTTGATTAATGTCTTTGGGATGAAAGGCATCCCTGGGCCCTCTGCCACATACATGTCTTTCTTTGAGAATGATGCAAGTGTGAGTGTGTGTGCTCTTGTGTGTCTGTGTGTGTGTGTGTGCCTGTCTGTTTATAGAGTCAGGGGTTTCCCCTAGGAGACCTCTGTACCTGGTGTGAGTGTATGTGTGAGAGTGTGTGTGTGGGTGTGTGTATGTGTGTGCACGTGTGTGTGTATGTGTGTAGTCAGACCTTCTTAAGGTGACTCTGGAGCTGGAGTGTGTGTGAGTGCTGACTCTTCACAAGATCACAGTGACAGAGTTGCATGGAGTGGAGAGGTCATTACACAGTGTGTGTGTGTTTGTGTGTGTGTGTGTGTGTGTGAGAGAGAGAGAGAGAGAGTCCAGAGTACTAATGTGATTATGGGAGAGGGGATAGGGCTCACGAGATACTTATGCCACACCCCACTTACGGAACTGGACCCCCCCCCCCCCCATTCTCCCTGTCTCTCTCTCTCTCTCTCTCTCTCTCTCTCTCTCTCTCTCTCCCCATCTCTAGCCCTGTCTCTTTATTGCAGTAAGTAGGTATATGTCCTAGAATGTAAATTTAATAAAGTGATTTTCTAAGGCAAAAGTAGACCTAATGATTCAAGGGTATTTGTGGAGTTTTCTCCTCTATGCATCTTTGGAAGGTGTTCTAGATTCACAGCTGAGTTTCAGCTAGTGTTGAGATTGCTGATGATTTGCATGATGTGAATTTAAGAGCTTCTCTCTGTTTAAAGAGAAACTAAATGGACACGGAGTGAGGGAGATTGTAGATTGTGTGGTGTGTGTGTGTGTGTGTGTTTATATGAATGCGTGAGAGTGTGTGTGTATCTTTATGTCTGAGTGGCAAAGTTTGTGTGCAAACGTGTGTGTGTGTGTATCTGTGTGTGTGTGTGTGTGTGTGTGTGTGTGTGTGTGTGTGTGTGCATGTGTGTGTGTTTGTGTATGCGTAAGTGTGTCTTTCTGTGTGTGTGTGTGTGTATGTATGCATGTGTGTGTGTGTGTGTATGTTTGTGTATGTGTAAGTGTGTCTTTCTGTGTGTGTGTGTGTGTGTGTGTATGTATGCATGTGTGTGTGTGTTATTCTGTAAGGGTGTAAAATGAGTGTTTGGGGCCAGGCTGCTCTATTGTGTCGGGGCTGAATGAGCTCCTCTGTGGCTCTTTATGAGGAATGCCTAAAAGGACATTGCGGCCGGGGCGAGGTTTCGTCACCATGACGACCGCGAGACAAGAACCCGCGGACATGCAAGGATAATGGAGTTAGCTCTCACTCACTCACACACTCACTCATTCACTCTCTCTCTCTCTTTTCAGCTGTCCTTTTAATATCTCTCTCTCACCCTTACCTCTCTCTCTATCTGTCTTTCTCTAACTCTCTCTCCTCTTCCCTTTCTCTAAGCGGGAGGTGGTGGTGGTGGTGGTGGTGGTGGAGGTGGTGGTGGAGGGTGGCTGGTGTGGGTTAGAAGGAGGAGATGTGTGTGTGTGTGTGTGGGGGGGTGTTGTTTGGTGGAGGGGGGAGGCTCCCATCCCAGCTCACTCAAGCCTCTGCCACTCCACAAGACACTAAAAGACTTCCTTCTTCTACACCAACTTTCTTCACTCGCCTCTTCTCTTTTTCTCTCCATTTCTCTCTGTTCTCTCTGTCTCTGTTCTCTGTTTCTCTCTTATGGTGTACCGTTCTTATGCTTTGGAATATTCTCACTCATCTCCTCTGCCTACCCGTAGTCGTTTTCTTGAAGACGCTCTAGGGGCTCCAAGTAGTTCTGTGCTTGGGGCTGTGGTGGAGGGTTAGAATGTGGGTAGAACCCCGAGATGTTCTCCGGTTCTAAAGGCAGCGTCTCAGCCCGTGACTCCTTTGTGTTCCTTTCAGAGGCTGCGCTCACAAACCATGGTGCTGCTCCCAAGACTACAAGCTCAGAGAATATGCAATGCTTAACGGTGAGTACACATATCATCTTCATTACCTGTGTGTGGACCTATTCATTTCTACCTTACTAAATGGGTGTGATGATTGTCAATAAAGGTAAATGGAAGTTAGTTACATAAAGTAAGAGTGTGTAAAATAGCTATGCGTGTTTGTGTGTGTGTGTCTGTGTGAGTGTCTGTGTGAGTGTGTGTTTGTGTGTGAAAGAGAGAGAAAGGGAGGGAGGAAGGGAGGAAAGGGGGAGAGGAAGAGAGAGAGAGAGTTTCTCTATGTATTTGTATGTGAATGTATGTGTTGGGGCACACTCTAAACAGTGGTATATACATATGTGTGTGTGTGTGGGGGGGGGATTATCAGGCATGGAAGGTGTTTGAGATGCATGGAGACATGGTACATGGCAGTGCACTCTAAGCTATGGGCCTTTGCTGGATTCTTAACATTGTTCTTAGAAAGCAGCCTCTCCTCACTCTCCTCTCAGCCCTCTGTCTTTATCTATATCTGTCTATATCTCTGCCACACACATACACACACACACACACACACACACACATACACGCACGCACACACACACACACACACACACACACTCACGCACACACACACACAAACACACACTCGGGTGCACACACAGACACACACACACACACACACACAATTTTGCTCTTTTGTATTATAAATATGCACAAGCACACACACATGCACAAACACATTCGTGCACACACACACTCGGATGCACTCACACACACACACACACACACACACACTCACTTTTGCTCTTTTAAATATGCACAAACACACAAACACACACACATGCACAAACACATTCGCGTGCGCGCACACACACACACACTCACACACACACGCACCCACACACTCACACACACACATGTATACACATACACACACACACACACACACACACACACACACACAAAGACACATACACACACACACACACACACACACACACACACTGTCTTGCTCCCTCTCTCTGTATTCTCCAAGCCCTGTCCTTTGGCAGATGGTTACCCTGATTCCATTTTCTGATTATCTGTGCTTGCTTCACGGTTGGAGCGTGCACATCACACAGTATGAATACACTGATTCAGCTTATATGCCAAGCTCTGAAACATATGTGTTCAGAGAGGATCTGTGTGTGTGTGTGAGTGTGAGTGTGAGTGTGTATGTGAGTGCGTGCGTGTGTGCGTGTGTGTGTGCGTGCATGCGTGGGTGCGTTTGTGTGTGTCTGTGTGTTATTGAATCAGAACTACTGCTGCCCTTTACCTGTAGTGGTCTGAGTTTCACTAATTGGATTACGGGGGTATGTACTTTACTGTCACCTTAGTGGACCTATCACCTCATGATGCTAGAAATGATGTGTGTGTGTGTATGTGTGTGTGTGTGTGTGTGTGTTTGTGTGCGTAAGTGTGAGAGAGAGAGAGGGAGAATTGTCTTTAGATCTTTGTGGGTTTTGTTTGTTGTGTGTGTCTGAAGCAGGCCTTTCTTTTCTAAGAATGTGCAAGCAAATAGTTCCTCACAATACAGCCGGCTCCAGAAGAGATGTGGACCAGTTTAGGGCCAGATCAGGGCCAGATGAGTGTGTCAGACAGACAGGGACAGATCTTCTCTGTTCTCTACTATTTGGACAGTCAGAGATGAAAGTTTCTCTCTCCTTTCATCTACATCTTTCTCCTTTTCCTTTGGCTACTCTACTAGTCAGCTAGGTGTGTGTGTGTGTGTGTGTGTGTGTGTGTGTGAAAATCAGAACGATGCAGTTGGGGATTACTGGGCCTTAGGTTTCCTTTCCCATTTTGCACTTTCCGGTTCTTCTGTTCTTTCTCATCTTCATCCCCCTCCTTCTCTTTTCTTCTCTTCTCCTGAGTCCTACAGTGTCTGTCTTCGTGACTAAATGCTTTGGCATCAGGCAACTCTGGAAAGGCATCCGGTTCCGACAACTAGAAAATCTAGCAACCAACAGCGAACAGTAATTGAAGGCAGAACCAATAAAAGTTCTCATTTTAAAGTTGAAACAAAGTGCCCACCCACCAGAAAGAAGAGATAAAACAAGTTGAGGTTGGAATCAGCATAATCATGCTAGTTGGGCTAATGTATAACTCATTGCCATCACTTTAATACAGATTTGGCTGAAAGAAAGGCAGGTTTTGTGTGTCTTCCTCCGCTGTGTTATGCACAGTGTAAAAACAGACACACTCTTCATCAAAGGAGGAGGACTTTTGAACAGCTGTGGGTTAAAAACTTGAAGTTGCAAACACATCATCAAATCTCATGCGATTTGTTGTGAAAAAAACATTATGTCAGCGTTAATCCACTTCTCCTCTGGAGAATTCATTTCTTAATTCAACTTTTATATTGACACATTTTATATGCATTTCTAATGATTCCACAGAGAATTTCCTATTCAATGGGTTCATCATTAAAATATTAATTTCACATATTAAATTCCCATTAAGATGTTAGCCAAACACTTTCAACATAACTTTGTTACGGCAACTGATTAGTTATAACCATATTGGATAGTATTCATACTATACTTATGGTATAGTATTTAGTGTATAGTATTTATACTATACTATACTTAATACTATTTAAATATTCTCAAAACACTTCAGTTGTATGTGTGGGCATCTAATGTATTTTGGATAAATAATCTCTGATTTGTTGCATGGTTTTAATATTAAACCTGACACATATGAGGGAAAAAGCCAGTCTTAGTGTGTCTTAGACTCAGAGAGAAAAAAGGGACAATCTCTGCTGCAGTTGACTGCGTGTGTGGATTTAAGTGAAATCTCATGTTACTCCCTTTCTATCCCTTGCTCCCTCTCTTACTCATTATCTCTCTTTCCTTCTCTCTTGTTCCTTCCTCGTGTTCTTTTTTCCTTCTTCTTTTTTCTCTTCTCCTTCGCTCCTCACTTACTCCCAGATTTTCCCTTCCTCCCTCCCTCTCTCTTTCTCTCTCTCAGATAATGTATATAGTACAATATAGCATGCTTACGTTCTTCCTGTGCACATAGTCTGAAGTGGGCTCTTCACAATGAGCCATTATGGTTAAAGCTGATCTGTGCTCTAATGTAACCCCGGAGATCCACCCTGACTCTTATTATCCTATATGTCCTGTGTATCCTGTATATACTGTCTGATCTGTTCCTGAAAGAGTGGCAGAGTACATCAGAAAGGAGTCTGAAGGACTGAAAGAAGAGAGCAAGACAGATACAGATAGATAGATAGATAGATAGATAGATAGATAGATAGATAGATAGATAGATAGATGATTGTCTTTGTGTATGTATGGTATGTGTTCTGATCTCTTGACATTTAAAACCAGTTCATGTTGAAGTACATTTGAATTAAGCATAAGAGAGAGAGGGAGAGCGATAAAGTGAGAGACAGACAGAGAGGGAGATAGATAGAGAGAGAGAGAGAGAGAGAGAGAGAGAGAGAGAGAGAGAGAGAGAGAGAGAGAACAACATGAGATTCCAATTAATTTGACAGTAACCCGCCCCCCAGTCACTCACAGACTCTCATGCATATGGGGATAAGGGTGAGGTCATGACCAGTCCAGTATCCCAGTCAGTCAGCCAGTCTTATACAGTTCTACAGCACGCCTCCAGGCTTGAGAGAGTCTGCCAAGTGCACTGCGCAGAATTTTGAACAAATTTCATTTTGTCCACATCCCCAAATCTTAATTCCCTCATGTTAAAATATTAGTATTTGTTTTGGCATTTACAAAGACTGTGGCTGTGTAAGTCCATACGCACGCATGGACACACACACACAGACACACACACACACACACACACACACATTATGCAGTCCTTGGTGTCTGGCAGCTCTGGAATGGTTGGTCTCAGGTCAGAGTGTAGCTGATGCAGCTTTTATGTGTGTGTGTGTTCGTCTGTGTGTGTGTGTGTGTGTAAAGGAGCTGCCTTGCTCTTCACCTATATACAGTAGCCCAAGAGTGTCTCGTCTGTCCTTTATTCTCTCTTTGTGCCCCCCCTTCTCTCTCCCCCTTCTCTCTGTGTCCATGGGCCCTGTGGGCTGTTGAAGTAGCAC
>PYXC01001715.1:1690000-1692500 GCA_015244755.2 Tenualosa ilisha | reverse complement strand
ATATACCGTAATCACAGGCTATATGTAGCTGTCACAGATATAGATTATGAAGTTACTATGCTCTGCACTTCTGTCAGAATGCAGATTTGTAACTCTGTCCCAATGCTTTCAGCGTCACAATGGGTGAATTTAGCTACTTAAGTTAGCGAAGAAATAATTGCTGTTTAAAGTTGACAGTCTAAACCAGGCGTCACACTGTAGTCTGCTGTGAAAAGTGTATGTATGTGTATACATTGGGTATTTACAGTATATATGAATGTATGTGCATGCACACTGTCTGTGCAGACACATGGCAGATGGTGGAGACTATGGGCAGAATGTAACAGAGAAAAGATTCATTGATAACGCTTTATTTGAACGTGTCTACATAAGAGTGACATGAGTCTGTCATTAGCATGACATAACACATATGATGAACATTAAGGACACTTTTTTAAATGTTTATGACTGCTGTCATTGACTGTCATTTGGTTTTTGTAATGTAAATGGCAATGTTTGGAGCGCAGACAAAAAAATGAATGGCACTTAATGACAGCAGTCATAAATAGTAGACACCTTCAGTGCTGCTGATTACTTATTATCAGCTGCGCGTACATACAGTGTGCCTAATGAATCTGTAATGAGGTTTGTGTTTTGTTCTGATCTGTGGTTGTGAATAGGTTTACAGTGCGCACAGGCTTTTCCTCTGTCTCAGCTGATGTGTCGTTGTTCTGAGTAGAATCTGGACCTAAAATAGGCCAACAGTGCTGAGATGTAGAGGAGCTCTTGTCTGTGTTTTGAAACCTAAAAAGAAGATATCTCTGGCAGCTGGGTAGCAATGTAAGCTCTCCTCTAAACATATGAAAAGCATCGTAAATGGAGTTTCGGCAAGAGCCCTGGAGAAACCTTGTTAAGAAGTGTTTGTCAGTGCGTGTGTGTGTGTGTGTGTGTGTGTGTGTGTGTTAGGCTTTACTAGACTGTGGCTTGGCCTGTCTTGGCTGAATCCATCTCTCTGTCTCTGTCTCTCTCTTTCTCTCTTTCTCTCTCTCTCTCTCTCTCATCAGCCATTCCCTTCTTTCTTTTCTCTCTATCATTTGAGCCGTACTTCTTGAAAAGCCTGGTGTTGTCTGTTATCTCCTTTCACTCTCCTGTTCAGTCTTGTCTTTAATAAAGCAATAAAAAAAACTGCTTCTTTGATGAGAATATCAGTTTAAAACAGAATAAGAAAGAATAAGATATGTTTTCTCTACTACAAAACTACAAAAAAAACTACAAAAAAAAATATTTTTCTCTCTCTCCTCCTCAGCCTCTCTCTCCTCTTCTCTCCTCTCCACTCCTGTCTTTGTCAGCTTCGCCGCAGGCGTTTCCCTGTTGATGGGCATGGTAACATGGTAGCCTGGCTGAGTTTCAGGGGACAAAAGGGCTGACAGCTGGTGTTTGGTCATAAGTGCTTCCTGTTGGATTGGAGCAGTCAGGCTGTCACTGGTCCTGCTGGTTTCCTGTAAGTTTCTGGGGGTCCAGTGTCTGGACATCAGTGTTTCCTGGAGGCTACTGGGGTTCCAATGGCTGGACGTCAGTTTCCTCTAGTCTTATGGGGGTTCTGGTGGCTGGACATTGGAGTTTCCTGTCGTCCTTTTGGGGGGTCCGGTGGTTGGCGCTTGCCGTGGGGTTGCTGGGGCATCCTGTAGCGTCTCGGGCACCACACTCCCACGCTCAGAAGGCCGAGGGGTCGTCCCTCATTTAGTCGCTTTGCACTACTGTGTGCCAAGGGTGCCCATCACTCTGCCTTCTGTCTTCTCTCTCTCTCTCTCTCTCTGTCTTTCTCTTTAATCTCTTTTTCTCTCTCTCTTTGTCTCTCTCTCTATTTCTCTCTCCTTGTGCTTTTCCTTCTGTGCCTGAGAGACATGTTGTATTTAGATGACAGAGCAACAGTATTACCAAGGCATTGCGTTTGATATGCAAGGGACAAATATAATATGCATTTTGATAGTCTCCAGATCCTGAAACAAAGGATTACACATATGATTATGTTTCAGACTCTCACTCTAAATGACTCGTTTTTGCTAAAGTTAGTGGAGTTTTTCTTGTAGTGTTTTGTTAAAAAAAATAAAATGTGTAGTACTCAATTAAAACACATCAGCAATGACAGGCGATACACTAAGTAATGCAAAAAAGTGCCTTTACTGTTCCTATCTCTCCCTCTCTTTTGCTCTCTCTCACTTTTCTTGTGCATCTCTTTCTCTGTCTCTCTCTTTCTCTCTGTCTCTCCTTCAACTCTCTTTTGTATTCATTGCTCCCTCTTTCTCTCCTCATCATTTGTTCATCTCCATTCTTCCGTCTCCCCTGTCAATATGCATCCCTTTGTCCCTGTCTTGTTTGCTCTTGTTTGCTAGAGCTTGTATTCACTTCACTTCAGTATTATATTTGCTTTGTTTACGTGAGAAGAATACGTTTGTGTGACTGCAAGTGTGTTAAAAAATAAAACCGCACTGAGCTTTGACGCTTTATGATTATAGTGATC
>PYXC01001715.1:1682500-1685000 GCA_015244755.2 Tenualosa ilisha | reverse complement strand
CACCGGAAAACATTTTCGAAACTGTTTTTTTTTAATGATTTACAAAATGATTGATCAGTGAGGAGAAAAATGAGCACTTCACTCTACCCCCATCTGACAACATCCTACAGGGGGAGCTGTAGCTGTCTCTGAATGACTCTCCTCTTCTTCAAACACCAAGTTTCTGTATTCTTTAAAGTCAGTCAACGGACACCCAAAGACTAGGAAGGGTGCCAGTAGAAGGTTTCCTTCTCTGGAAATGACACCAGTATGAGAAAAATTTCCGACATTGCCACAGCAAATCAATCACAGGAAAGTACACTTGTACTTAGGACATATGCCATTCATCCTGGTAACAGCTCTTACTACAATTTCACAACTATAGAGCTCTGGAAGTTGTGTTCTTTCCCTGTCAGATTATGTCATTGATTGGTTAATGCGGCCATGTTGACAGGAAAGTTGAATTAAGAATAAATAGTACAAGAATGGTGCCATTGGCAGGTCGAAGCTATCAGAGTTCAATGCCCACTGAATCCATTGAAATTGAAACTGTTGAACTTAATAAATCTAATGGTACTGATCCATATGATGGCAGAGTTGTTATATTAACTAGGCTACTGCCTGTCACTGCTAATTGCTGTTCGATGATAAACTGTCTCTGCTGCAGATTCTTTAATAGAACCCTTTGGCCTGTTCAGAAGATTCTAGAATGCAGCCTTCCCAAACATTCTGTTTGGGGAAGTTCCACGTGTCCCCAGATCAGCCTTTGAATGTAAGGTTGGAAAGTGCATTGCCTGCTGGCTGTGCGGTGACCCACTGACCCAGAAACAGCAGGACAGAGTCCACTGGCAGCACCAGTCTGACTCAGGGCTGATGGATGTCTAACTACATGTCTAACTACATTCCAGAATGGACTGAAGAGAAATACTGTGGAACAACAGCATTTTTCACATTTTTGTTTTTTGATGCTCAGTAGAAGCTTTTTCTGCTATTTATTTTTTTTTTCACTGTCAGGATGTCAGGATGTCAGAGTTGCAGAGAGACATGGTTCAAACAGAGCCATTAGCTTTTGCCCTTTAGTGTTTTATAGTGTAGTAGTGGGTTGTAGGGGTCTGACACACATGTCCAATTATGTGATGAAGTCATGCTGTCAGTGGACTCAGAGCTTTAGAAAAACTCCTCAGGGAGTCAGAGTCAGGCATGCACACATACACACACACGTACACGCACATAAACACACACACACACACGCACACACACACAGAAACATTTACATGTTCAACACAAACAAAGCAGCATTGAGGGGGCTTCATTAGTGTGTGTGTGACTGTGTGTGTGTGTGTGTGTGTGTGTCTGTGTGTCTGTGTGTGCAGAAAGCAGGATGTTCTAATATAGAAGAGTGGCTGAGTTGTCGTCTGAGTCTCTGTCACTGCACATTTGTATTTGGGGACCGCGGCCTTTAATTAGCCTAGCGAACATAGCAGAGCAGAGCAGAGCAGAGCAGAGCGGAAGGAAGCAGAATTAGTGGAGGGCCAAGAACAAAGCTCTGGTGATGCTTAATACTTGCCAGCAATTTGCATGTCTTTGGCAAGATTCGCTTCTAAGGATAAAACCCATGTAGAGACCCTGAAATATCCATGTAAGAATTGATGGGGGTCTTTTTATACTGCTTCTTTGAGATGTATATGGGGAATAGTGTCTTTATATGGAGAATAGTGGCTTTTTATGGAGAATAGTGGGTAATAATGCTAAGTCCATGGGTTCAGGGTCAGTAAATCTCTTTGAGACTTCTGCAGTTGTTCCTGATGCAATAAATAAAATTGGAAGGAACTGAATTAGAACCTCCAGCAGCCTCAGATGAGAATCAGGGTGAATTGGCTCCAAGATTGTACAAGTCTACAGATTGTTATCGGTTGAATTACTCTCAACCACTGTAAGAGGTGCCAGTGGTATTTTTTGAAAAGGCATTCACAGCTGGACACTGGTACCAGTGAGGACCACACACACACACACACATACACACACACACACACACACATGCAAATGGGAACACACAGGCGGGCGTGCACACACATACACACATATACACACACACACACACACACACACACACACACACACACACACACACACACACACACACACACACATTCAAACACATGCCCACACATTCACACAAATGCACACGCACACAAATACACAATATGCACACAGACACATGCACATGCATATTTACCCAGACACACACATATAAACACACACACACTCACACACACATACATTTTTACATATGCATGAATGCACATAGACACACACACACAGACACACACAGACTAAATCACATGCCTTGCATAAGGCCATTAGGCATGAGGCACATTAAGCTTTGATATGCAGACCAGTAGAGTGTGAGTTCTAAATATACTTCTTTCTTTGGTGAGTGCGCAGAACATTGCAGGCCTGGACTTCATTTTCTGGTACTCAAAACTATTTCTTGTTTTTTTTTTTTTTTTATCAACAGATA
>PYXC01001715.1:1662500-1670000 GCA_015244755.2 Tenualosa ilisha | reverse complement strand
CAGTCCAAAGAAAACCCAGAGGGGCCTACTGACCCTTAAGGGTCTAAGCTGCTATTATGTGAACTGGTGAGAGATACAGGAATCCGACTCCTCAACACAAGCCTAATGCAGCATGGTTGGGTTAACATAGTCTTTGACATGAATCCTCTTACCCAACAATTACCATGGCTGCTTGAACTTCTGCGCCCAGTAACTTGGTTGGCACATGTGCAGACAGCAGTGTGTGTATTTGTGTGCTTGTCAGTGAGTGTGTGTCTGAATGAAACTGTGTGTGTATGTGTGTGTGGGCCTGGCTTCAGGGGTAACAGTGGGCACGCATCTATAGTTGGCATTATCTTGCAGCATGTGTGTGTGTGTGTGTGTGTGTGTGTGTGTGTGTGTGTGTGTGTGTGAGGGGGCAGCTGTGTGTTTGGCAGCAGCAGCTTTCTTAAGTGCCAGCCTGGCAGTGAGGGTGATGGCTCTCAGCATGCTCTCCTACGCAGGAGTGATTAGCACAGCAGCAATGGGAACACACACACACACACACACACACACACACTCACACACAAACATAGACAAGTAAAGACTTGTGGAACAGTGCAGAACACACAGAAGATGTGGAACAGTGCAGAACACAGAGACACAGTGTGGAACAGTGGTCTGGGTCTGTCTTTGGCTAAATTAAGTCACAATCTCACAAACACACACTCACACACACACACACACACACACACACACACGTGCTAATCCCCTCAGCTGGGTTCCTTCCTCTATTTGTATGTGTGTGTGTGTGTGTTTACAGGATGAAGGGTGTGTTTTATACTTGTGCCTCTTTGTGAGTGGGTTGGAAGGGTCTGTCCTTCCGTGTGCGTGCGTGTGTGTGTGTGTGTGTGTGTGTGTGTGCGTGTGTGTGTGCCCTTATCTTCTCTGTAAAGTCTAATGCAAGGGGCCTCCACCTCCTATGTCTCCACTGCTCCAGACAGCACTGAACTCCGGCCCAGATCTGGCCCTGATCTGGCAGCTGTTGTCCACGGGGCTCAAGTGTGGGGTGGACAGCCCAGAGGGCTCTTGGAGCAAACAACAGCTGAGGCTCTGGGTGTCTTCCAGATGACTGACCCAAGGGACACACCATAGCACACTGCTGGCTCAATGGGGTTATTTTGGTACAGAGCACAGGACAGTGGGTTAAGATGGGTCTTTGGGCTTAATCAGAGAGACATAAGGTGCATTATCCACACACTCAATGTTACTGATTGCCTCTGCATTGTTAACCTGTGGAGGCAGATCTCCAGTGCCTTTCTCATGATAGTCTACCTCATTTGGAATAGCGTGTGCCATACCAAGCTATGTTCTCGACAGTATGAAATGCTTCCCTGGCCCAGTCAAGCTGTGTTGCTGTGGGTGTGAAATACTTGTGCAGCGTTGAGCTAATGCTTGCCTGGATGTCTTACTGAAGATTGTCAGTGGGGTATCAGGTCATTAGAGTTGGAGCTGCTCATTGGCCTGAACAAGGAAATGACATCACTGACCACTTGTAGTGCACAAAAGCCACTGATTAGCATCACCAGCACCACTCATCTTTGTCTCCTACGCCACTGTCTATGACAAAACCTTTTTAAAGACTAGACTATGTACACTAACCTCAATACCCACTTATAGGCCCACTGCTCATTGCCCATGCCTGTCAACTTTGAACATTAAAGGAGTTTTTCCAGGATTTCAACCCAAAATATGGGGAAAATTAGAGCAGCCTCCCATTGCCATTAACAGCCACAAAAAAGGGACGAAAAAACTGTTGTTATTTATTTAGTTTTTGAAGGAGCATGAGCCCACTCACAGCACATGTGAAACCAGAGCATAGCACCGGAGCCCCCATTCTGAATGGGGAGCTTTTTAGCTTTGCTTTATATCTAATTCATGTGGTCACACTACTGTGTCTGACCCTTTTGAGCTACTATTAGCAAATGAAACACTTCACGACACCACTGCCTGACTTGCAAGCATAATATTTGTTTTTTTAAATGTAGTAAATACTTAGTATTTTCAGGAAAACACTCTCTCTCACACACACACACACACACACACACACACACACACACACGCATGCACAAACACACACACACACACTTTTTCGGGAAATACACACACACACACACACACACACACACACACACACACACGTACAAACACACACACAGACTGCTTAGTACTATCAAGCTCACTGAAACATAAATCACCATCCACTGGCACGGACCTAACTTACCATTTACACAAATGTCGCTGCCCCTGCATGGGTACTGCCTCTTGCGCCAGCAAAACTACCCACTGCCACCGCACCCCAAGCTAATTGACCACATATACCACCATCCACTACTGACCACCCACTGTCATCGACCTCACTGTGCCAGTAAAACTGGTACCAACTTCAATGCTCACTGCACCAATGTCACTGCTCAATGCAGCAACAACAACAATGCCTACCAGACCGAAAGCCCTGATCACAGTACCAGCACCCACTGTCCGTAGCCTAAGCCTCTGAAAATATGTCAGAAATGTGTGTCATCACAACACCATAAGCAGCTTTTGATGTTTAAACTGTCACTACATGCGTAATGTAATCCTCTGCAAAAACACAAAGTGAGGGATGAGCAGTGGGCAGTTCGTTTGGACACTCTATTAATGACACACTAGGGTTTACCGGTACAGTAGCTAACACACACACACACACACACACACACACACACGCACTCACACACACACACACACATACACACACACACATTCACCTTTGCAATATTATGCGTACATTAGAAACAGAACCCACTTGAGTGACCAAGTGTATTGTCAAATAGTGGATATTTGATTGAAATATATGCTGTTTACTTATGTTGGTCACTTTTTCATGTGAATATTGTAAATGTTGTGTCAAATGAAGTAAAATATTTAAAGGGGAAGAATCAACAGCATATAGTAATACAAGTCACAGTCTTAATTAACCAAACTGTGTTGTCAGTGTTTATAAGGAGTCTGTTTTAAACATGCTGTCAGTTATTGATTATTTCATGTGAATATTGTAAATGCAGTGCTAAATTGAAATATTTGAAATATCAGATTGAAATATTTAGAGTGAAATGGCAAACAGCACTCAGTAGTACAGGTCATATAACGAGTCCTTAAAGTGGTAGTTTGGTGTCATTGCAGTCATAGCCTTGTTGCATGAGTTTGCCAAGTGCTCTTGATAGGAAGGAGAACGAAAGAATTTGGAACAACACAGACCAAATAGCGTACCAGCAGCTAACACTAACTGAATGGCACCATTAGTAACGAAAGTGAAAGTGAGCAATTGAGTTAGCGCTAGCTGCCCGTTCGCCATTCGGTCTATATTGTTCCAAATGATTTTATCAGGCCTCCTATGGACATCACTCAGCAAGCTCATACAGCAGGGCGATTATTGCAATGATGCCGAACCCCAGGATAGCTTGCAGAGGTGTGGGAGTGTGTCAAGATGCCTGTGATGGCTGCCTGTGACATTTGTTGACACAGCAGTGTTTTTCACTGAGTCATGTGTTCTCAGGGGCATCCGGTCTGCATCTCGCCCTGGGTGAGCAGATACAGAGTTCTTGTTTCTCCCCTTTCGCCAGTGTTGTTTAGGCCCTCGGCCACCGCTGAGTGTGTCAGAGGAATGGGGCCACTGAGGCACACAAGCCATGCAAGTCATGCAAGGACTATGTCTCCGGGTCACTCTCATTTCCTGTCATCTCTGTCTGCCTGTGATTCTCGAAACACACACCCACACACACACACACACACACACACTCTCTCTCTCTCTCTCTCTTTCTCCATTGCTCTCTATTCCTCTCTCTCTCTCTCTCTCCTCTTTCTCTCCCTCTCTTTCTCTCTCTATCTGTCTCTCCCTCTTTCTGTTATGCACACTATCTCCTCCCTTCTTTTTGGTCTCTCTCCCAGTGTCTCCATTCCCCTCCTTAAGCTGTGTTCTAAGTAAAAAAAAAAAACTCTATTTGCACCAGTGAGTCTTTTCACATTGGGGCTAAATAGAGCAGTAAGCAACACTCAAGCTATCCTCTTTCTTCTTTGCATCCTCTGTCTGTCTGGCCCAATTACCAGCCCACTGAGCTCATATATACCTATAAACAGGGAAGGGAGGATGGCAGCTTTAAGGTTGTTGGATGTCATTTAGTTTACTGGTACAGTTGTTGTTTGTGTGTGTGTGTGTATGTGTGTGAGTGTGTGTGTGTGGAGATTTACATTAAAATGTCTCTTAGAGAGAAATTCATCAGACAGATGACAATCAGTGCACAAGGCATTAATATGTAAGACCTTAACTTAGAGCAGTCTTGCAAAAGGAAAGCATGCAAATTTCATTCTCCTGCAAAGCCATGAAATATTAAAAGATGTAAGTCCTTTTCTGTACATGCCTCTGTATGTGTGTGTGTGTGTGCACACTTGTGAGCCTATGCATATGTGTATGTGAATGTATATGTATGTAAGCATGTGTGTGTTTGGCTTTATGAGTATGTGTATATTTGCACAAGTTTGTACCTCTGTGTGTGTGTGTGTGTGTGTGTGTGTATGTGTGTGTGTGAGTGAACCTTAGGCAATGAGGAGAGACATCAGCTGTGTGGTCTACCAGCCCAGGTTGTTAACAGTCGTGAGAACTACTGATGCATGAGTGTATATCTCACACATCCCTCTCTCTATCTTTTCTCCTTCCTCTCTTACTGTCTCTGTCTTCCTTTTCTTCCCCTCCTCTACTCTCTCTCTCTTTCTCTCTCTCTCTGTTCTTCACACCCACTCTATCTCTTTATCTCCCCTCTCTTTTTGTCACACACACATACCACTCTCTGACACTCATCTCCTCTCACCCTTCTTTCTTTTTCTTTATCATCCCTCTCTCTCTTTCTCTCTCTCTATCTCTGTCTCTATCTCTGCAGGTGACTGTGTTCATATATACAGACCTAATGCTGGTGACCAGAGAGGATGAGCCTGGCCGATGTAATGTGCTTCAGAACCCTCTCTTCCTCAAGCAGCTACGGCTCCAAGAGGGTGAGTAACACACACACACACACACACACACACACACACGCAAACACACACACACACACACACACACACACACACACAAATACACATACACGCCAAGTAACATAACAGGGCCACATGAGGACACATGAGGACATAATTATTTATGTTTACTCTGCATATATGATCTGAGTTATAGCCCTGGTCATGTGTTGCTGGCTTGTGATTATGTTAGAATCCTAGAATGGTTTAATACTTCTGGTCGTTTGCAATGAATTCTATGAAAAATTGCAGAGCAGAGAAAGCTGTAAGGTGGAGAAAACCTTCCAAACCCCCCTCCCCCCACCACCCCAAACACACACACACACACACACACACACACACACACACACACACACACACACACACACACACACGCATGCACACATATCCCTACATCCCTGAATGAATACTGAACTGCACCGAGAGACTGTCAACATCAAACTTCCCTATTTAGTGTTTGCAATCAAAACACTGACTCAGAATTTAAGGTTTATTGAGGCTAACAGGGCATGATTGACAGAGTATGGCCAAGCTGTTGACCCTTGCTGTATATCTGCAGATCTGGTTCATATTTCATATTTGGGTGCAAATGAATGAGACTTTTTGTTATGCTTCTCTAATTGTCTTCGAGAGCAAGTGTTGTGTCTGACGGACATTTAATTGAGTTCCTACCACCATGTTTCACGGTCGTTTGTCTGTGTCATCAATGTTTGGCACGAGCCACAGTGCAGTTGCACAACCAGGGGGGGGATATGAAAGCTTGGGATATTTACGCTGAGTCGAAGCCAAGTTCCTCCGCTTTGTCCTGTGAGTCCGGGGCTGGGTAAACATTGCGTGGAACTGGCACCTCCAACCCAGCAACTTGGCTGTCCTCTACAGCGACTACACGTTGTTCAAATAAACACACTTTTGCCTAATATTGGCGTGTTTACATGGCAAATAATAGGGGTTTCTATAGATACTGATGTGTAACATAGGCCAGAGCAGTGGCGGGCGGCCATTGTTCCATTGAGACAAAGAGGGTCAGGGTCGTCCTGACATCTTGAAGCAGACTTTAAATACTCTTGTCACGCTTCCATACAGTCGGTGAGGTGAATCCAGGTTGATTTGAGTGTCAACTGCACAGCTACATAGATGGACAGCATAGAGGAGGTTACCTCTGGATTAGAATATAATCTAAAACATCAGATTGGAATTTGGAGGAGGCGAGCTGTACTGTTGCATTGTGGAAAAAGACTGATATCTAATGTCTTCACACACAGGCACACACACACACACACACACACACACACACACACACACACACACACGGACACACATGATGTGGTGAAATCCCCATCTGGACAAGCAGACTTTTGGATTGGTTCCTGTGGAGCCAATGGAGACTCTATGTCCCACTAAGCACCCCAGCACCATGGCTTACTCTGAAAAGATTAATATTTCTTCTGCCTTAACAGTATGAGACGAAGCATAGTCTGATATATGATGCAGAGAAATGTTGGCTTATATAAGATATAGTTTCAGTCTTTCCTTTTATTTTGCTGTATGTATTGCTGTGTGAGAGCAAAGATCAATATTAAATACTGACCAAGACAGAGCAACATCATATGTTACAAGGGAGCAAGCATGAATTGTTCCGGTCTGCATAGCCGGGAGTGTCACATAATGTTAAAGCATAAAGTTTTCCATGATCTTCTGTATCAGCGTAGGAGGGCTCGACTCTGGTCTGCATTAAGAGGGAATTTCCCCCCTCCCCCGTGTGATAATAGAACACGGAACTTAACAAACACTTGCGCCTCTTGCTCTGCTTCTACCCTCTCTCCTGAGAGCCGAGAGCCCAGTGGCAGCTTCATTTGGTCTAACTCCTAGAGTGACACAGATGGCCCCCAGGGAGGGTACTTGGAGCCCACTTTGACAACCACTGGTCTAGGAGAATGGAACCGGACAGGACCCAGTGGTCAACCAGATCTGGGGATTTGGGGAGGGGGGTTGGGGTGAGGGGACCTGTTCCGTGTCACTGACTCATATCTTACGGCATTTGAGGGGATGTTTGGAGGAACCGCATCACTGAGTTGGCAGCATGGCCTAAATTCTATATCGACTTTGTGTGTGTGTGTGTGTGTGCGTGTGTGTGTGTGTGTGTATGTGTGTGTTGTATGTGTATGTGTGAATGTTTCATCTTTGTGTTTCAGGGAAAGCTGAGAAGGTATTTTAAGGTGTTAGATGACTTGTCTGCATGTGTGTATGTGTGGGTAGATTTGCATTGTGATATGGTGATGGGGCATGTGTGAATGCATTGTGAGGTGTTAGGTCTCTATGTGTGCAGGTTTCTATGTGCTTCTGGGTAGGTTTATGTCAGTGTGTGTGTGTGGTTGTGTCTGTCCTTGTGTGTGCATATGTGTGTGTGTTTGTGTACACATGCAAATGTGCGTGTGTGTG
>PYXC01001715.1:1632500-1652500 GCA_015244755.2 Tenualosa ilisha | reverse complement strand
AGGAGTATGGAAGTATGCAGTTTCAGTGGATTTATTATGTATTAAAATTTACAGTATTCTGTATTGTTGTTTATTTTGGAATAGAAAATACAATATATACACTAGTGTGCCATGTTACCTTGTCTGTTGTTTCTGCATGTTGCACTGCAAAAAAGGTCAGGGGTCATTACATGGGTGTTACATCACATGAAGTTTTCATATAATGTCCCACTGCAAAAAGTAATACATGTAAATAGGTCTACAATACAGCAGACAGGGCAAATATGTGGATGGAGTTGAATGTAGATTGATTGAATATATTGTACTTTATTTCTTTTAGGTTTTGATGAGAGTATCTAAATATCTGCCAAATCTGCTGTAATTGTACATAATTTTGCTGGAGGTGAACATTTGTCAGACTCAGACAGGCGGAGGCAGCAGATAAACACAGGAGTCTTTATTAAAGCAAAGAACAAAGGGGTAACAAAAGTCGCGTCCGTTACTATAACGGAGGAAACGGAAAAGAACAACGCTCAGAGGTTCGGGAAAAACTAACACACAGGAGTTAAAGGAGTCAAACACAAAAGTACTAATTTCAAAGATCAAGATACACGGAGAGGGACAATATTAACTGGGGAGTCTAGGCTTACGCGAATGGAGATACGGGAGATCACGGGAGACGAGGGAAGCACACGAACACGCAGGAAACAAGGTAACATCGACGAGACCAGATGAAGGGGTGATTGAATGCATTTTGTCCAAAGCAATGCAAAAGAGAACATTGTTTGGCTCCCATAGTCTATGGTTATGAAAATGTTAAGAGTATTGAAAAAAGTGGACATTGCATTGAGACAGGAGTGAAAAATGATTGGTAAAAACTGTAATACTGCTATCATAATCACAGGCAGGCAGTTTGTCCTGTCAAGGTTTCAGATTGACAGCACAAACTAGTTCCATAATTACTCACATGAAAGCTTGCCTGGCATGAGGTCTGCTGCAGTGTGTCTGCACTATCATCAGGAGAAGTGTGTCTGTGTGTGTGTTTGTGTGTGTGTGTTTGTGTGCGTGCATGCAGAAGTGTGTGTGCGGAAGTGTGTGTGTGTGTTCGGAAGTGTGTGTGTGTGTGTGTGTGTGTGTGTGTATGTAAACTCACTTCAGCACACTCTGATCACAGAACAGAAAATGGAGGGAGAAAGCGCTGATTATATTTGTGGGAGGTCCGGGGCTCCAATCTAAACTGCTTGCACGGACATTTCAGATGATGTAAGTTGTGTACTGTCACCTCAGCCTCCTGTTTACCAATCCCCACTGCAGCCTCAAGAGACAAACATCTATTTTTCAGTCCTGTCAAAGTGAAGATCCCTCCATCGATGCCTTCACAGATTCTCTGGTGAAGGTTGTCTATTTTAACTGCTGCTCTAAAAGGGGACTGCCTAGGTGACTAACCCAGATTCAGAGAGAGAGAGAGAGAGATGAAAAGATGGAGGGAGGGTGGAGGAAAGAGGGAGGGAAAGAGACAGAGAAAGGAGGGTAGGGAAGGAAAAGAGAGAGAGGTTATGAGAATGAGAACGCTAATGAGCTCGTGAAGAGACGTGACCACAAGACAGTAACGGACAGACGGGTCAAAAAGAGACAGGAACAGACCTCAAGAAAACAAGCGAGACAAACTTTGTTTTTCCCTCTGAGACCTCTTGTCCTCTCACACACGTGACGTAGCCATGGGGAACTTTCCGGACCGAGCTGGAGCCAGGAGGAGGCTGATCAGACCCGCGGACTCCTTACACGAGCACCTGATCTCCGACGGGCCCGATGTGAGTCGCTCTCGAGAGCTAAGGCCTTTTGTACAGGCATCAACTGCAGTGTTAGACTCCAGCAGGCTTTGGTTGCTTTGGTAGGCTACTCAGGAAGAACTGGACCGGTAGACGATAGAGGCCTATATTTTGAGTTGCACCCTACTCGAAGATGCTTTTCAGACAGATGTTTATTTTTTTGAGGGAGGCAGTGTTGCAGTGTTAAACTCCAGTTATCCTAAGATGCGTTTATCTTGTCTTGAACAGTGTAATATAACAGTGTGTGTGTGTGTGTGTGTGTGTGTGTGTGTGTCTGTGTGTGCATATGTTACTGTGCATGGCGTGCACATGTCTCTGTGTTCGTGGTTTTTGTTCTGTGATCCACTAGGTGAGTGGCTGGAACTCTTGGTTTAGAGGTCAGTGCCCTAGTGTGAAGTTAATCTTTACTCTGAAAGGCTTGTGCCACATGCTGCTCCAGGATAGCATTAGCAAGGAGGGTGACTCCAGGCTTTTTTGCTTTTCACTGAGGTTTTTCATTATGAAGGGCTTTTTTTCCAAAAGTTTAAGCTTTTCATGTACGAAAGATAAAAGTGTGTCTTTGAGTGCTGGTGAAGTGTGCTAGGCTTTTTGCTCAGTATGTCCTGAAAGCCCATGCTAATAGGCTCTTTGGTTTCTTTCTAGTGGTTGTTGCATTCATCTCTGATGTACTCATCCCGTGTGTGCTGTTTTTAAAAACAGAGGATGGCTCAGCTAACAGTGAGCTTGTAGAGGCTGTGAGGCAGCAAGGTGATACCTGTGGAAGCATTCAGTATCCTAATGTTCATGCGTAGCAAGTTGCACACTCAGCCTAATCACAGACCTCTAATGTGTTTTGGTACTTTTCAATTCTTTCTCACTCCTGACTTGTCAAAGTATTGTTCTCCATTGTTAGCTTCAAAGCTGCTACACTATGTGATGTTTTTATTGAATGCTTCAAGTCGTCTTGAACGTAGCTTTATATCAACTTGCACTGTATTTAATACAGCTGCTACACACAATGGTAGAATAACACACAGTCCCTCCAGGATTTCGTGAATTATTTTGTGATTTTTTGCCAACAAAATGGCAGATTTTGTAGCGGTGTGTGGAGAAGTTTCTAGGAAAAACCTAAAGTAGCAGAGAAGTTTCAACCAAGTCTTTATCGCGTTCACTGAGAGAACGGTTATAACAGTAATAATCCTCAAACCATTCTAATCACTCTGACCCTTCTAACCATTCTAGTCTTACACCTCATCTATCTATCTTAAATACTCCTGCTAGTAGATAATGTAGCTGGCACAGAGCCAATCCTACATGAGACCTCAGTCTCTGTCCTTTTACGATAATGCTCTAAACATGGTTTCAACACAGTTTTCAGAGAGGAGTCTACTGGCATGCACATAACTCTCTTGCTGGTACTTACACTCTCTTTTTATAGCACAACACTTTGCTGCATGCTCTATCCTATTTCTGTATACACACATACACATATATATTACTTGTTTATACAAAATTCCCGACAGGTGTTTTCTAAATATTTGTGAGGAACTGCAATGTTTTTTTATTGTAAACGCCATCTAATCTCTACGTATCAGTTGTTCCAGGATGTCGTGATTTTAGAGGGGCATTTTTTTGCAATACATTTTGCATTTTTTTGCAAAAAATCTATATCCAGCTATATAATTATGCTACCCTGGGGACAATATAGCAGACATGATGGATGAAAAGCCTTTGCTTTTATGTAACACACCAGTGGGCTTCCATGCATCAAATAATATTTTGGCATGGCCTGTGCTGTGCTGTCGTTTCAACCTCTGTCATTCTTGTTTGTCTGACTCAGCTTCACAATTTCCCATTGAGCACTAATACTTTAAATCCTTAGAAGTTGTGGAATAAGAATCAGTAGCCTATCTAAGAACACATAACAGTTTGTCCCTGCACCCACTCAAGAAGAACAGTGCACTGTCATGCTTAAGTGAGCTGGTAGACTTATTGCAACATCAATAAAGACAGCAGTGGTTGTGAATGAGAGAAGCTGCCATCAGCAGAACAGGAACATTATTGAAATTCTAACATCAGTATTTTTTATGGGTCATAGTTTGCAAAAATTGAAAATATGCAGTAGCTGCAAAATTTTGCAATAAATCCTTGATTTTATGTGATCACAAAATTGCGAAAAACTGGAAGGACTGATTACAGGACAGCCAGCTTGGCCCTAGTTGGTGTGTATGCTAACTTGAGAGTATCTGGGCAACATGGTGCTTATGACTTACATCAATATTTTCCCCTCACATTCTGCTGCTGTTTCTATGTCATTTTTGCATGTTCTAACTTTTCACCTTAAAGGATGGGGATAAGATGCTTTTCTGGAGACATTTTTGCCAAATCACTTGAAATCTTCTTCAAAGACATTTCATTAAATGCTCTGATGACAAATAAAAATAATATATCACCTGTGGAATCGCCACACTGAAAAAAAAATTGTGTAATTCTTGTTAAACCAATTAAGATTCAACTATGTATTGAAGCAGAATTATCTGGCTTATTTCAGTATATTTTGTCTTGAATTATCTTATGTTTCACTTTTGTAATAATTAATATCTCTCTCTTGCTCTCTCTGTCTCTCTGGTTAATGAGATGGTACTTTGTGTACTCAGTTGATTTTGCTTCATGGATTATAATATGTAATGTGATGCATCGATGAATCAGATCCTATTAAATGTGCTTGACAGAAGCGATGAAGCAGCAGGACCGCAATAAAGTAATTCACGATGCGCATTAATAATAAATAAGGCACGTGTTTGCATCTGGTCCATGTTTATGGGTATGTGTCATGAATTAATCATTAGCCTAGCGTGAATTAGACCGCTCTGCTTGTCCTTGGGTGGGGCAGGCGAGGAGGACATTCATAATTGTTACCATAAAACATTTCCTTGAATTGAGGTTTGTGTATGTCCTTGGTCTTGTCTAGGTCTTGGTCGTGTGTGTGTGTGTGTGTGTGTGTGTGCATGCATTTGTCCTTATGAAAGTATTTATGTCTGAGGATGTTTGAGATCATCACATGCTAGACCTCAGGAGTTGCAGTGAGTTGTGAGTCGACATTTGCTAATCAAATATACAATGTGGGAAAACGAATAACATACCATAGATCTGTTGTTGGAGGTCACCAAGTGTCAATAAGAAAAAAAAGTGGGTAATTTTCTCACTCTTTTTCCCACTGACAGCATGGTGACCTTAAACAACAACAGGTCTGTGGATTGAAAATTAACTTTAAAAATGTATAGTAGTTGTGGTAGTTTTGCTAGCCTTGACTACCTGACCGAATGATGTGCATGTGCATTTAATTTCAGCATAGGTCTGTGGTGCCCAGAACACTACACCAATACATGTGAATACAACATAGAGCGACTAGCGAACCAGCAGCTAAAACTGATTGAATGGGGCACGCTAACTTACTCTCAGTTTGATTTCTCATGCCCAATTCAGTTGATGTTAGCTGCCACTTCATCTGTATTCACTTTTTGTTGTGTCAAATTTTCGCGTTCTTTTGCGTGAACCTGGAGCAACAGGGATATGGATTGATTCACACCGGATTTCTCCTTTTAGTATTTTTTTTTAAATTACTTGTGGCAACTTTCACTTGCAGCGGAGTAATGTTTGACTAGGAGTAGGAAATTGTGTACTTTGCCTACCTCTTTATACGATCTATAGTAACATGTGGCCATGTCTGCAGTTATGGTCATATTTATGTTCAGTGTTTTTAGAGTGCGGTAACTGTGATCGTTGTCTGTTAGACTCTGCCACTTCCTTCCTCCTTGTGCTCCAGGTTTGTGTTGTTTGTGCTGTCTGAGGAAGGTGACTGTCTGTGCATCCTCTGCATCAGGGTTATTGGATCTCTAAGTCACTGTCGGTAAAATGGCCTCTGAGTTTATCGCCTGCGTCCATTACACGCTGGCAGACCAATGGCCCCGGGTGGAGCGTTATTTAACTGGTCGCTGCAGTTTTACTACCGGGCGCTTGGTCTGGACCCTGAGGCAGAGTGCTGTGTGCTTAGCTGTGGCCCAGCGAGACCGCCAGCAGAGGCGGTAATCGACTTCCATTGCTGGGTTAAAGGGCTCTGCCTACATCTGCATAGACTCCCGATGGAGTTTTCTCTTTCCCTATCCTCATAACGGCTCGACAAGGAGAAGATTATACTGTAATATACTGCCCCCTCACCTCCTAAGCCCCTATATCTCTGGCTAGCCATGGGGAGCTACAAGTCAAACAGACTCCTGATGCATGGTGATGAGGGATATTTAAACGTAAGGGGAGTGTTTGTCTTCCTAAACAGTCCTCACACAAATGCATACACACACACACGCGCACACACACACACAGACACATATGCACACACACACACATACACACACACACGCAACACACCCACAACTCCATAGCTCAATCAGGGTCACTCCCCAGTGGCCCCCAACAAGAGAACAGAAATACTGCAGCCATTTCTGGACACAGACGGAAATTAAGAGAGTAAATCTCTGTTCACTGCTCAGGTGTATATGTGTGTGTGTGTGTGTGTGTGTGTGTATGTATAATAGGGAAGGGGATTAAGACTCATTTGCTGGATTATCACACACCTGTGCATACTCTTCCTGTTTGAGCCATCCTTTGCTTTGCCGGTAGAATGCCTTTTAGCCCTCTGTATGTCTCCATGATACAGAACATTGTCATGATGTACCACTGACTTTATTATACACAGTAGATGCATTGCAGTACATGGATTGGACATCAGTTGGACTTTAATAGGAGGCCCGTGAATATATTAAGAGAGTCCCAAGTGCTTAGAAGCCTTTATAAATCATGGGGTTCTAAGCTATTTGATTAAACTATTAGCCATTAGTTACTTGCAGTACCTGGAGGTTGTTCTAGAATTGGCCATTAATGTGTCTTGTATTGGCACAAATGAGCAGCTGCTTCCCTTGGACATGCTGGAAAAATCCAGTGTCTTCTCAATGGTGTAATGTGCCCCATAACTCCCCTGAAGGCATATCCTGTGAGTAGGTGCACTTGGCTGCCCGAAATTCTCCTCATTTACTGAAGACCCTGATGGATAAAGGTGAACTCCTTGCCAGAGAGATGAACAAAATGCAGTGCCAGCTTGTTGAAATGAAAAATCCTGACTTGGGGGTTTTGAATGTTCACAACCCCTAAAATATTTTTTATTGCATTTTACAAAATCATTTTTAGCCAAAGATGAGGTAACTGTGTTAACTGGCATTGATTACATTTTATATGCCCTGCAATTGATATAGAAATGCTGTGGTGAACATAACCCCACTGATGGCCATCATGATAATGCATCCAAAGGCATTGCATTGCCGTAATGCCATTCAACACTCTTTAAGTGGGGAAGATGCACTACTTCTAAAGTTTATATCAGTATTTAGACATCCATCAAGGCATCCACCCTTGTGCTTGCAATGATGTTATAGTGTCCATTAATTGGTAGACCTTAGAGACTTTCAACTGTACAGAAATGGTCTCTGTTTCTAATACCTAGTAGAATATGGCCAGGAAATTGCTTTGTGACTGAATTTACATTGAACATATGGGATTCCATAAGGATCAAACATATGTTTGTGTGTCCCTTTAGTGCACTGTCCAGGAAATGGCATTAAATTGGCATGTATAAGGAGGAATGTCATGTAGCCGATGAGTAATATCTCCTCCTAATGGGCACTCAAAGGATAGCAAGTCCAGCCATTTCTGTGAACCGATGCGTAAACTAGATCACCAGCCTCTAATGGCTTTCTCTAATGACGCACAAATGGGCTCATTTACGTGGTTCACGTTTTATGACGTCATGCAAGCAAACACGCATTTCCTCAGGTGAACATTGCGTCAGTAGCACTCATTTCTTAGGTGATGTAAAGGTGACACTGCCGATGCAAATCATCCGTCATCTGAGTTACGGAAATAGAAATGTACTAATGACTTTGGCCATCGGGGGATTCATTCTGATGTCATAATGGAGTTGCTCACGGCGACAATGATGCAAACGTTACCTGTGTTACTTTGGCAACCTCATTTGCTGGTGGGAAACTTCATTTGATGCTGTAATTGTCTTTGGTCAGTGGGGCTGATTGGATTGGTGATTAGTGTTTTTTCATCTTGAGTTGCATGCTAGAGTTTCTTGGCCAGAGTGGATCTCTCTTTCAAGGTCGCCGCTTTTAAGACTGCAGGAGAACTTGACCTTGTTTCAGAAATGAGGGGGCCACCTCAGAGACCGGCTGCATCAGAAATGCCTTAGAAATAGAGACGACACCAAGAGAGAGAGAGAGTGTATGTGTATGAGTATGAGTATGTCAGGTCAGTTATTTCAAGCATATTCACGTCGGTGAGAGCACCCAAGGAAGTGTGAGTTTCATCCAAACTTCAAGCGCCATCTGTCACACTGGGATGGCATGGGGCTCACAAACCTTGCAGGGAGCAGATGGTGATAATGAACTCTTCTGTGATGTGACGACCTTAATCTGTGAAAAACAACTCCACAGCGATAATCTGTGATAATCTGGGGTGAGTTTCTAGAAAATGCTATCTGTTGCAATCTTGATTATTATATCGTTGCACGTAATTATCACGTTCAGTTACCAAGATTGCAATGAAAGTTAGCAACGGCACTTTCTAGAGACTCGCTCTTGGATCAGTGGTAATCTGAGGCAGTGTGCCTCAAATAGAAGCAGCGTCCAGGTACGAGGGCCGAAAAGGGACCTGAGTTTGAGTCAAACCTCTTGCTTCCCAATCCCAATTTGCGTCCTGATACTTTATTTTTCCTTTCTGAATTCAGGCGAAAACCTAAGAATACACATAAAAGTGTACAAACAATATATATTTCCTTAGTAAAATATATTACAAACTGTGAAATAAATGATGATGATCTGAATGTGTGTATGTGACTCCATAATGATTATGTGGATGTGTCTCTGTGGAGATGGGGTGAAGCAGTGCTTAGCACATGTCCCTGTCGTTTCGTGTCAAATTGATTGTGAATACCACCTGCCAACACCTGATCCCAGCCCTAAAGTGGCCCTGGGCTTGTCGCTTGGCCACTTGTGACGTTAGGAGAGTCTCTTGTGTTTGTGAATGTCTTGAATACCATGCTTGAGGCTGGTGCCAACAAATGTACTTGTTTTGGAAACAGAGAACAACAAAAGGCATGAGACTTCCAAGTCGTCCAATTAGTTTAAATTAGCTTTTTGCCAAGACTCTTCCTGGATAATACTGTGTCAGAGGAGAGAGGTGAATATTTGCAGTTTAAATGCCCATGCTGTCAGTTTTCCCTTTTAATGACCTCTCTCTCTTTCTCTGGGCTAGCCAATTACAAAGAGTCCTCTCAAAAAGTCAACCGATGGGAACTCCAGGCCTCGCTGTGCTCCATGGCATCTTGTTGCTGCAGAGCCAGCTGTAATGCATACACAGTCTGCTTAGTGTCTGCGTGCTACTCATTTCTGTGGGATTGCTCTGTGAGCATGCTTTAAAGGTTGTCTATATAGAATTGGCACAAGCCACACGGCCAGACATGCAACAGAGTTGCATTCAGCTGCTGTTGATTGTCTTAGATCCTCTGAAGGGAAGGATCAGTAAACTTACCTAAGTATGTTCCATTCTCTCTCCTCTCTCTCTCTCTCATGCTTTCTCTGTGTGTGTGTGTGTGTGTGTGTGTCCATAGTGTTCTGGTTGTAGTTTGGTTGAATAAGAAAGCTATTATGAAGTCCATATTCTCTAGTCTGGTAACACTATAAGGAGAAAGGCAGTTTGGGAAACACACAGGTCTTTCATGTCACTGATCTAAGATTCTAGACGCTTCTTTGAACTCAGGGGATTGTATTGCAAAAGCTGGATTCTTTCTCTCTTTTGAAGGCAAAACTTGTCTTTAAAAGACAAAGCCAACACAGCAGCATACATACTTTTAGTGGGCTGTGTCGTTACACTAATGAATTGTGGCTGCGTTGAATTAGAGCATAAAGCCATTAACACCCCTTCTTGTCTTAATGTAACACTCAACGCTGTTTTGCGTGAGTTTTATTTATACCAATGAAAGCTACATTGATGCTTCCTTTGGCTTTCTCCCTCACATGCTTGTGAACCTCGTTTAGCAGCTCATTTCAATGTTATTTCGGTTCTCTTCTGGGGCTATAGCTGGCTGGTATGAGCAATGTGAAACACCCTGCCAAGCACCCCAACTCATAGCAGCGGGAGGAGAGACTCGTGCATGTTCCTCTAGGGAACTGTGAACCAATGGGAACTGACAGCATGTTGTGCTTCAGTAGTGGCCGGTTCTCGTGGACTATCGTGAGGCTGTGCTTGCCACAAATAACTGTAGAGCAGCTGAGGTACATTCATTGGTAGCAATAAAAGTCATGGACAAATGCAATCTCTTTTTTTTTCAGTTTACCGTTTGTTTCACTGTTCAGAGTTTGCTGATCATTTGCTGACACATATAGCAGTCTGACGATGTGATTCTCCATGATCAAAGGTAGAACTTAACTAATGGTGACTGTAACATTAATCAAATTAGACTATTCATACTGTTTATTTAAACACACAAAATTCAAAGGAAACTGAATGCGCCTCTTCAGATACTCTAGGCATTAGTCTTGTTGTGGTTCTGGTGTGCTTCTACTCCCTATCAGCTTTACTTGGACTCACTTGTTTCAGGTTGACCTCAGGTGCACTATCCATTACGCATTGTTCACTGGTCTTTTGCACATCCAGCCCCAGGTGTGTGTGCGTGTGTTTGTGAGAGAGAGAGTGAGAGTAAGAGTGATCGAGAGATTTTAGTTGACAAACTAACCGAGGCGTTCATGCCTTCAGTTCCGATCCGATCCGCTGTGACCTGTGTGCCTCCTATCAGGATTGGAGTTCTCTTTTGAGTTCAGAACGAGTGGGTTGTGTTTAAGCCAAGCATTTACGGCATTTTAATCACAGAGAGAGGTCGAGGACATTACCCTCCCTGTCTAACTACCCCATTCGCCTGTGGGCCAATATAGATTCTCCTCATGAATTTTGATGTGGTTTCTTCAGCATCGGCACTGACAGCCTGGCCAGGCCTGTGCCAGATGGCTCCCCAGGAAGAGGGAGTTAGAAAAAAAAAAAAGCCCAGATCTATTTGTATGCGGTTTTGTTAATTTGATTAGATGGGACTGTCACTTTAATTTCAGTGGCACTGAAAGTCAGGAAATAGTCCATCTCTCAATTGGATCTGGCTGGAAGAAAGGCTTTTAACAAACACTAGTAGTCTGAGGCCTGGAAGGACGCCTGCTAGTGAGACTAATGACTCTGCGGCTGGGAGATGGTAAAATAACACTCTATGCCAGTAAAGAATACCAAAAGGACCCAGCTGATCTAAGATCAGTAAAGAACGGACACTTTTGTTAAGGTCAGACAAAAATCATAGCAGTTCAAAGAAGAAGGCTCCAAGAGAGAAGGAGAGAGAGATGAATAGGCAACAATAGAAATTGACTGATCAGACCAGTGCAAACCTGACTTTGTTCAGATTGCCAGCCCAGATCTGATGTTTCGTTTAGAGCTTCTAGCTCCATTTTTTATAGGCTGAAGAGCAAAGAACATGAAATGTGATTCAGACCACATCCGGAAGTGGTTTTAAATGTGATTCCAGTTTAATTTTTAGACCATTTAGCCTAATGTCTCAGCCTCAACAATCTAGCCACTCAGACAGACTTTCAAAGTATCCTTTGGGTCATTTGTAATGCAACACAAATAACAACAGTGTGGAGTCCACGACGATGGAAGTAACTGATTATCTTTTTATAACTTCATTGTATCACTCACCAAAACTGTTTGTTTACATCAGTTCTGGCCTGGGCATAATATTAGGCTAACAATTAACATGGACAAGAGAATATAAACAGGGGTACACAGATTGGATCTGATCACTTAAAAAGTAGACGTGAATGAGGATCAGATTCTGAAACTTGGGATGCAGTCTGAACATAGCTCAACTCCCTGAAGCTAGGATGTCCACCTCTGTTAGTACTGAACTCAAGTAGTGGCTACTGAAGCTAATAAAATCCTTGACTTAATTTTACAGGTAAGATAACATAGATGTAAAGGGTTTGTCAGACCAGAGTGTTTAGTGACTAATATGAGTGAGACTAACCTCTAAGCCAGGCAAGAAAATCAAGTCAAGTTTAATCAGATTAGTGTCCAAACCCAGTAAGAATGATCGTTTAAAATATGAGATAGCAGGTGCTGATAGCAACTCTGGAGTTAGCGTGCTGTGGTCAAAACCACAGCTAATACTGGTAGGAGATGGGATCAGGCTACATAAATGTGTCTCACTCCCACAATCCTCCTGGGGGAGGCTGCTACTGTGCTCAGTCCAGATGTGTTCCCCGTTTCATGAGACATGGAGAGAAACTTGGCCTCGGAAATGTTCCAGTGCTCCAGTGGCGCACAATCCCAGACGATCTCTGACATTTAGAAAGAATTCACTACGTCTCTCAGTTCTTTACTCTCCTTCTCTCTCATCCCACTCTCTCTCTCTCTCTCTCTCTCTCTCTCTCTCTGTCTTCATGTCCCTAACTGCCTCTCAGTTCTTCTCTCTCCTTCTCTCTCTTCTCTCTCATCTCTCTCTCTCTCGGTCTGACTTCATTTCCCTAATCTCTCCCATCTTGTGTGTGTGTGTGTGTGTGTGTGTGTGTGAGAGAGAGAGTGAAGAAGAAGAAGAAGAAGAAGAAGAAGAAGAAGAAGAAGAAGAAATGATAATAATCCATACTGCAGAGCTCTGAGTCAAGCCTGAAGCCTGAGAGACTTTATTACAGAACATCAAACAGTGCAGTCCTGCCACACTGAGAGCCAGAGCCATCATGGAGTCAGTGGGTGTAACCCCGCGACTCAGTTTGTTAAAGAGCAATTATTTTTTTTACAGAGCCTGTTACAACTATGGTGGGGACTGGGAAATGTTAGCCTTCTAAAAGGTCCATAGAAGCGATGCCTTCCTGCAGGTCCCAGAGCACATGTACACAGTAGCGCGAGGCTTGAGCAGATGGGCTTGAGGTCCCATGGAGATCACACTGCTGAAAAACCCAAGGAAAATAGACGTGCATAAATTCTGTACGCGGCATTTAAAATGTTATGGAAAAGCTCTTTACGGGTTTGAAAATGGAATGTGTGTGTGGCAAAGACAGCTCAGTGGGAAAATGTGTGTGTGTGTGTGTGTGTGTGCCACTGTTTGGTATTTAAGAAAGGAAATGGGTCATGTCAGTATGACATGGAGGTTTTTTTTTTTGTTAACCACATCAGGCTTTTTGCTTGGTGTTTTACCAAGCCTTTCCTAACAAATAAACAGATTCCCTCTCTTTTGTATGTGGTACTATGGTTAGAAAGCTGAGAGGGTTAGAGTCCCTGCCATTGGATGATTACACACAAAAGTTCACAGTGAAAAATGACAATTGTCAAACTGTGTGTATGTGTGTGTGTGTGTGCGTGTGAGTGTGAGTGTGTGTAGTGCAGAAACTGGTGCATGAGTGGGCTGCCCTTAACGTTCCAGTTCGAAAGCTGCATTAAGTGTTCGTGAATGCAGTGATGCTTGTTGTTCATATATAGCTGTATGCGTGTGTGTGTGTGTGTGTGTGTGTGTGTATGTGCATGCCTGCTGATGTGTGTGAGTATGTAATAATGTGGTGTACTGTATTCAAGTTTGCACAATTCTGTCTCAGTAGACTGTGTGTGTGTTGGCAGCTGTACTCTGGAGTTCTCTTGTGTTGTGTTGTGGATTGCTGAGAGTGTTCAGGTCCATCTCTCTCTTGAGTAGACCAAACTTACAGATGGAGTTTGTGGTTAGTTATGACTCAACACAGCGATTGAGCTGCTGGTTGTTAAATGTTTTGTTGACGACAGAGTTAATCAGTGAATAACAAAATTTGATTCAATCCGGATTGCGTCAACACTGGAAAGAATCACAAAGGATTTAGATCTGTCAAATAAAAACACATACTGATTCTTACAGCGACTCAACATGACTACTGTTGATTGGCCCTGTAACAGACTTTCCTTCAGCTCAAAAATCGTGAGGTCTCTTCCCAGCACAATTTAACTCAACTCCCTTCAACACAACACAATATGGCACAGCACAGCACAGCACAGCACAGCACAACACAGCACAGCACAGCACAGCACAGCACAGCACAGCACAACACAACACAACACAACACAACACAGCACAACACAACACAACACAACACAACACAACACAACACAACACAGCACAACACAACACAATATGGCACAGCACAGCACAGCACAGCACAGCACAGCACAACACAACACAACACAACACAGCACAGCACAGCACAACACAACACAACACAACACAACACAACACAACACAACACAGCACAGCACAGCACAACACAACACAATATGGCACAGCACAGCACAGCACAGCACAGCACAACACAACACAACACAACACAACACAGCACAGCACAGCACAGCACAGCACAGCACAACACAACACAACACAGCACAGCACAGCACAGCACAGCACAGCACAGCACAGCACAGCACAGCACAACACAACACAACACAACACAACACAACACAACACAACACAGCACAGCACAGCACAGCACAACACAACACAACACAACACAACACAACACAACACAACACAACACAACACAGCACAACACAACACAATATGGCACAGCACAGCACAGCACAGCACAACACAACACAACACAACACAACACAACACAGCACAACACAACACAACACAACACAACACAACACAACACAGCACAACACAACACAATATGGCACAGCACAGCACAGCACAGCACAACACAACACAACACAACACAACACAACACAACACAGCACAGCACAGCACAACACAACACAACACAACACAACACAACACAACACAACACAACACAACACAGCACAGCACAGCACAGCAGAGAGAGAGAGGTGGAGAGAGATTGAGAGAAGGATGAAGAAATAGATAGATAGAGAGAGAGAGGGCTGCTATGCCATTGTGTTCTTTCTACTGCTTGGGCAAATGGACGTGTGGTCTGATTTATTAAGTTTAAGTGATGGATGGAGGGGGAATAACTGTATTGATTTTAGCCTCTGTGACCAGAGCTGCTGTACTCTATCATTTCTAAGAAGGGCAGAGAGAGAGAGAGAAAGAGAGAGAGGGAGGGTGGGTACGGAGCAGAAAAGAGAGAAAAAGCAGGAGAGGGGTGTGGCAGCAAAAATAATACGTCTAACAAATGACCTTGTCACCTCTCCCTCATCTCTCTCTTGTTCTTCCTGTATTTCTCTATGTCCCTATATCCACTATGTCCACTAATGTAATGCTCTCTGTGGTTTAAGCTGGAGATGGAGCAGACTGGTCATCCATTAGAGTTCTAACCAATACCGGATCCTTACGACCAAAGACAAAGGACAATTAGATGACAATTTGTAAACTTAGTGACAAGGTTAAATTTCTATGCACTTGTTGCACTAAAGTTGATAGTTCATTTTACCAATGTATCCACCAAAAGGCTTCTGTGTGTGCACATGTGTGTGTGCTTGCGCGTGTAGCTTTGGCTTTGAAGCGTCTGCAGCCATTTGGACAATGTACGTAATTGACAGTTGATAGAATGTTGCCATTATTGGTTTGTTAGGGTTATGAGTGTCCTGAGACTCAGTCGAAATGATACAGGCCCTGAACATACCACATCAACACGAGTCTCTCTCTCTCTCTCTCTCTCTCTCTCTCCCTGTATGAGCATCATTATGTAAAACTTTACATAAGTGCTTGTTAATGCCGTGGGACTGAGAGGCACACAGTAAGTGTATTTATCTAGTTCCAGGACAGTGATAGTCTGCCCTCCCCTTTACTGTCCTCTGTCTGCTTTCTCAAGCAGTTTTAAGTCTTTTTGTCATTTTCACATACTGTTTACTAACTTCATAGATCAGGGTCAGATAAAAAAGTCAGGGTCAGATAAAAAACTTTAAAAAAGTCAGTTCTTACGTCAGCTGTTCAACATTTTATTTTCACTGTCCACTCTCGCAGAACCACCCTCATAGCTGATACAACCTCAGATTACGCATTCAGAACAGTTTGCTTGAGCGCTGACAATTGCTTTGAAGTTGTGCCAGTATCTCATTAGACACAGCAAATGCAATATCATCCTCCTCCCCGGTGGTTTTTCATTTGCGATCCTGAAAAGGCCTCGGAGAGAACACACTTGGGATGACCAATTATCCGAAATTGTATAGAACAAGGAAAAGCCCTTTGACATCAGGCGAGCCAGGAGAGAATTGCTTGGCAGTGTTTCTAGGCGCGTCTGATCCGAGCGTGTCGCCATTCAGGTTGACGGTTATTAAATTCATCCTTTGGCCACGAACGGCGTTGTTCTCAAAGGCCACCAAAGAGAATGGAAAAGAGCGAAAAAGGTGTTTATATAACCTCCCAAAACATCCTAGCAGAATTGTTTCCTTTCTCGGAGGGCACTCAACTGCGGAGAGAGGAAAAGCCGACTTCTTTCAGATGGAATCTAGTGAGGGGAGAGTCGTGAGCCTACTTTTTAAAACCCTCTTTGAGAAGTCTGAGGGGACTGAGGAGCAGACGGAAGGTGATTCTGGAGTTGATCCAGCTTTGTTCTGTTCCACAAGAGGATTCACTCTGAGGGGAACTAAAATGGAATGATTTTTTCGAGGCTATCTCTCTCGCTTCACTTTTCAATCCCAGAAAGTTCTCCAGAAAGATAAGCAATGTGACTGTAGTTTATGGCCCACAAGTTAAGCGTTGCCAGAGAAGTCATTTGTAATTCAGTGTAATCCAGTAATGTAATCAACTTCGAAAGCCTTTGTTGAGGGGCAAAAAGGACACACTTGGTTTTTTCCTGTTTTGTTTGATTTTTCTGAAGGCTGAGGGCTGCCCATATGTGGTCCAGATATGAATAGTTTCATCTATCTTTGTATCTGACAGCAAAATTCTTCACTGTGGTGGTGTGAGTGTGTGGCAATGTGGCAAAAGACTGCCAAGCGAAGAAGAAAAGCACATGAGAGTATGTGACTCATCTGAATGCCATGCCACCCCTTATCCCCTAACCCCATACATACACACACACACACGCACACACAAACACACACACACACACGCACACACACACACACACTCCTCAGGGACACCAGACTCTCATTTTGCCCCAGTCACCATGGATCTCCCACTCTCGACTGTTGAGGTCTTGATCAGTTAGTGTTAGTCTTACAGAGCACAGATAAGGCCTAGAGTCAGTGTGAGATACTTGGAAGAACATCAAAACAGCATGTGTATTCATCTACCCTCCAGATTTATATCTCAGAAAGCAGCTTTTTATCTTTTGCATGTAACACTACAGTAAGAAATGCACACCACAAAGCTTTTTACAGTACAAAAGCCTTTGCTAAGAACTGTAAACACAAACATAAATGTAAATATAAATCTATACATCTAAACATAAAGATGAATGTAAACATAAACATATTCTGGTGCAAATGCATTGTAAACAGTACAGTCGTTTTAGGACGTTTGCATCCACATTGGGAATTGATCACATGTGATTTCGACCACCATGCTTTGTACTGTCAGGATGGCGTGTCAGGATGCTTTTAAGTTGTGTGCTCCTTGCTTTTGCTGTCAGTAACATTTATGTCTTTCAAATGAATCCACAGGAAACTGCAAGCCTGATTTAATATTAGTGTGCACTGCACAGAGGTGCTTCGCTGTCTATTAAGGACAAGCCGGGATGTTTCTATATGGCAGTATTGAAGTATTGATCTCCCGCTGGCCAGAAGGTCAATAAACTTCAAGAGCTTTTACACTCACACTTAGCAGATCATAGCAAACACCCATCACACACACACACACACACTAAAAGGCCACCAGACCCTCAGATCTTCAGATGCTAAAACACATTGATGGGTGTACTTGACAGATGCCTTAAGCTTCTTCAAAACATGCTAACAAGAAATACTGATTTGTTTACACCACAAAGTATTTATGACACTCCTGTCTTAGATAGGTAGGCTGACTGATAAACTCTGGCACCAAAGAAACAAGCAAATAAATAAATAAATAAATAAACAACAGCTAAGGCATGGCTTGGACTATTGGTACATAATGGGAATAGCTTTATTGCCTGTGCAGACATCCTAAGGAGCACTGCGTTTAGTCAGTAATGCAACAGGTTCTGCTCTCATTTCGCCGGTCCTCCTTCTCTTCCGTGTCTTAAAATGACCTTTTATTTCACACCTAAACCCTGCAGTGTGAATGGCCACAGCCGATAAGACGACGCTGATTGGCTTTAAAACTGGCCACTGTTGGACTATTTACGGTCTGTCTTTCTTTACTTGAATCATTTGTTCTCTCTCTCTCTCTCTCTCTCTCTCTCTGTCCTTTTGCTCTCCTTCGCTTCACCATTAACAGAATGTACACACACACACACACACTGTGTGTTTTTTTTTATTTTAAAAACTGAGAATGGTTTATTAATTTGTGTTGGGCTTTGGCTACATACAACAGTAGCCTTTATGGGGGAGGTCAGTCATGTGATGGTTCACTGTAATAAATGCAATGAATGGCAAGGTCTCATCCACTAACCTGCCTTTTTGTCTTCATTTTTCTCCTCCCTTCTTGTTTTCAATATCTGTCACCCTCCCCCTTTATCATCCTCTATCTCCTTCACCCCTCCCTCTTCATCCCTCTTGATCTCCTTTTCCTTCTACCTCTCTCTATCACTGTCAATTTTTCATCCACTTTTTCTCCCAACCCACTCTTTTATTTGTTCTCTCTCTATTTTCTCTCTCCACCTCTATTTCACCCTCCCTCTGTATTCCTTTAACTCTGTCCTCTGTCTACCCCCCCCATCTTTCTGCCTCCCTCCCACCCTCTCTCTCTCTCTCTCTCTCTCTCTCCCTCTCTCTCCTCCCTTCCTCTGTCCGTCCACTCTACGTCTCTCTCTCTCTCTCTCCGTCCTCTCTCTCCCCTCTCTGTGTGTCTGTGTGTGTGTGTGTGTGTGTGCAGAAGTGTGACTGCCTGCTCAGTCTTGAGGCTTACTCAGTGGAGCAGAGGAGGCGTGTGTGCCAGTGTCTGAGGGACAACATCGACAAGCAGCTTCAGCAGCAGCGGAGAGACAACTTCGCTTCCATGGAGCAGGTACCACCGGCTCTCCCTCTCTCTCTCTCTCTCTCTCTCTCTCCCTGTCTATCTCTCTCATATTCTCTCTCTCTCTGTCTATCTCTCTCTCTCATATTCTCTCTCTCTCTCTGTCTGTCTATCCATCTCACATACACATGCTCTTTCTCTCTCTCTCTCTCGCTGATGTACACACCCTCTTTCTCTCTCTCTCCCTCGCTCTGATGTACACACCCTCTTTCTCTCTCTTTTGACATCTTTCTTACTCTTTGTTTCACTCTATCTCTCTACCACTTTCTTTTTCTCTTTTGTGATCCTTTCTTTTTCTTTTTCATCAGTATCTGACTAATATCTCTCTCTCTCACACACACACACATACACACACACATGTTCACCATGCTTGACAGTGTGTTCTATAATCTGAGATGTGACGTGTAACAGCGTGAGTGATGCAGTTGAGGTGTGTGTGTCCAGTCGATGACGGTCAGGAAACTATGAGGCGGAGTGTGTGTGTGTGTTTGCTTGTGTGTGTGTAAGTATGTGTGTGTGTGTGTGTGTGTGATTGACCCTGATGATAAATGAACGACAAGTCTCCCACAGAAAGGGCTGTAACAGACTTTACCTCATTTTACCCATGGCGATGCTAGAGCTGTCTACTCTTCTGCACACTTTCCTGTGTTGGCAATGCAAAGCAAAGCAAATTGAAAAGAATATAAATATAATCTCGACCCAAAGGTGTATGCAGGTTTTCCTATTTCAGTTTCTCATTCACTAACAGACAGCAGGCAAACACAATGTGGCACCGCTCTCCTCCGGCAGAGATCCAACTCTAGACTCTAGTCTCTCGACCAGTGTGACTGAAAGAGCTCCTTCAGCACTGAAATCTCTTGTCTGGCTCCAGTGTAAGTGGGTGGTGTTATGAAGAGTGTTTCTTGAGTTCAGACGAGCGTCATGTGACGTTTTTGAGCTCATTGCTCGTGGTGGAGGAGTGTCAGTGAGACAGGACTGCTAGCCATTGAGTG
>PYXC01001715.1:1622500-1627500 GCA_015244755.2 Tenualosa ilisha | reverse complement strand
ACGTTTGGGAGAAGACGCTGACCTTTCAGTAATTGGCTTGCGTTTCGGAAAGAGGAGACACCGGGTGCTTCTCCACATTTCACGGAAAAGGGTTTTTCCGACGCCGGGGTCACTCCAGTGGGAGCGAGGGAGCGGCGAGGAGGTCGGAGGCGTGGGCCCCTGTGCCGGTGCGGCGGCGATGATAAATTTATCCCCCGTGGGTCAGCGCCCGTGATGAACCGTTTGCTATTGAGGGGGGGAGACTGCACAAATCATTCGAGTCTCACGGCAACAGCCAGGCCAGAGATTGCTTTCTCAGCATCTTCACACACACTCACAGTGACACTCACACACACAAACACACAAGGCAAAGGGTAAAGCCGTTGCGCAGAATCTCACCCAAAACAAGTAAACAAGTCTGGTGTTTGTTATGGTATAATTTAGAGGCTTTGGCAAAGGCATGTCATTCTGACTCATCAGTAACACCCCTTCTCCCTCCTTGCCTCTCTTTCCCTCTATTCTCCCCTCTTTCTTCTGTCTTTTTCCCCATCCCGCTTTTCTTTCATCTCCACTCCCCATTTGTGTCTCCTCTCCTTTCTTCTTTTTTCTTTGACCCTCCACTCTCTGCCCCTCTTATCTTGTCGGCCCCTCTACTGTTTCTCTTTTTCTCACCTCCTCTTCTTGCCCCTCCATTCATCACCCCTTCTATCCTCTCTTCTCCTAAAGTAAAGGGGCAGGGACAGTGGAATTAGAGAAAAGAAATTCTGCACATTAAAATCCACGCAAGCGTCTTTAATGAAATAAAAGCCAAGCTTTGTGTCAAAGGACCATCAGTTTTTTGCCCTTCCTCTGGTTGAGAGAGAGAGAGAGAGAGAGAGAGAGAGAGAGAGAGAGTCTACCTGTATATGTTTGTAATTGTAACTGTAAGCAATTGAGCTTTGGTAATGTTATTGAAATGTTCATGCGTTAAATTGAATTGAATAGGGAGCCTAAGTCATGCCCATCCACTTCCGGTCCATGGGACCTATAAATTGGAGTCAGTGGAAAGATAGAAAAAGAAAAGAAAGAAAAAGTATCTTCTGGTCCCCTTTGAGATGTACCATGAATTTCACATGTTGTTTGTTGTTTGCCAATTTTTAAGATGATTTTCCACATTGAGACAAAACAATTTCTCAACGGACTTTGAGAGATATGCTAGGTTTCTTGTTCAGCAGAATACACTCTCGTCTGGGTTAATAAACGTCACCATTGATGATAAGGTTAGCTGCTATGCTAACTAATGGATTTAGCTTGCTACCTGCTAGGTCCCACTGGGCAAACTGGAAAGGGAGGCCTATTGAATTGAGAGAGAGAGAGAGAGATGGAGAGAGAGATTGAGAGAGACAGAGGGAAAAAAAAGGCAGAGAGGGAGAAGGGATCGTTGACGTGCTGTACTGAATAGACCCCAAAGTGAGCAAAGCCATGGAAAGCAGATCTCCCTTCCTCTGCATGGCCTCCTCTCAAGAGGAACTAAAGGAAGCTCGGCTCTGACTTAAATCCCGATTAATGTCAACACAAGAAAGTGCCTGGGTTACTCAAAGTGACACTCGAACTCTGACTTGCTTGTGTATGTGTGTGTCTGTGTGTGTGTGTGTGTGTCTGTGTGTGTGTGTGTCTGTATCTGTGTGTGTGTGTGTGTGTGTGTGTGTGTGGGTGGGTGGGGGGGGGGGGGGGCGGTGTGTGTGTGTGTGTGTGTGTGTGTCTGTGTCTGTCTCTGCGTGTGCGCGTGTCTGTATCTGTGTGTGTGTGTGTGTGTGAAGCCTGAACTTTTTTTATTTTCTGGCAAGCATGTTGCTATATAGGACGTTTGTAGTTGGTTGTGTTTTTTAGCATTGCTGTTATTATTGTGGTTGTTCTTGGCACGAGCTGGAGATTTTGAGCCCTTCGGTTTTTGAATTGTTTGCATTAATCCTCCTGACCTCCTTAATCTTGGCGGATAATCACGGCTCTGGCAGGTCCCCGCTGCTGCTGCTGCTGCTGCTGTTGCTGCTGCAGCTGCTGCTGTTGTTGTTGCTGATATTTCTGGGTCGAGACGAGGGAGATGCGCCACAGTAGAACTCCGAACAGAAACAGGCAGCTTCTCCAGAGCGGCACCAACCTGATGATAGCCAGCAGGATCAGTTATTACCATCTTTTCCATTAATGAACACTAATGAATTCCTTCTCCTTCCGTGAACGCCGCTTTGGGAGCGTGCTGTGCCCGAGAACCGGGACGGGTTCGCGGGAGGATACAATGGCTGTGAGTTACTTGGGTCTTATTTTAAGTATTTAGAGTGTTCCTTTTGTCCTGTGTTCCTGTCCAGGAAGTAACCCACTTCAGTTTAGCCAATTTTGGGGTGTTTATGCGCTCGTCCTCCTATCAGAAGGGATCAGTGGTCCGTTAGAGCTGGTCCCTAGGCGGGGGACTGGGAGATGGAGCCGAGAGACACAGGTCTGGTTTTTCTCTCATAGAAGTCAGGCACGGACAGGCTCTCTCTGTTGTCCTCCGATGACACATTGAGCTATTTCTCATATCAGAGCGGGGGCCATGTGGATGTACAACATGGACACAACACCACCTAAGCACGTTGGACGGTAGACATCATCTCTTTCTAGTAGTCTCCCTATCTCTCTCCATCTCTCCCCCTCCTTCTCCCACACTCTTTCTCTCTCCTTTTTTTTCTTTCTCTTTTCCCCTCTCTCTTTCCCTCCTCAGTTATGCTGGCACCTCATGAAGGCATGTGAGTGAAGCATACCTCTCTCCACTCCACTCACATCTCACCCTGCTGACTACGCCACACTGCTGGCATGTGCACCATGCGTGTGGTGTGTGTGTGTGTGTGTGTGTGGTGTGTGTGTCTGCTATCCCTCCGTCCCTATCCAGCCCCTTATGTAACCAGCCATTTCTATTCCTGTCCAGTCCAGACCCCCATTTCTCTCTCTCTCGCTCTCTCTACCTCTCTTTCATACCTCACTCCATCCCCCTCTCCTTCTTCACTCTATGTCCTTCTTTCCGTCTGTCACTCTATTCATCTCTCATCTTCTTGTTTCTCTCTTTCTCCCTTTTCTCTCCCTTCTGTCTCTATTTTCTCTTTTTACCACCCTCTCTCTCTCTCTTCTCTTTTCTTCTCTGTCTCTCTCTCTCTTCTCCTTTTCTCTCTCTGTCCATGCATGCCTGTTCCATGCTCCTGCTCCATGCTTGTCCCGTGGGCTGGCTCACCCCTCCATCATCCCGTGCTGAGCTACGCTTCCGGCCCCCTGCCTTCTGGGTTGGATTAGTCAAAAGGCAAATTTATTCAGTTGCGTCGCACATGATGCTACCCATTCCCACTGCCAGAGGGAGAGCCGGCACTGCTGGGAAATTTCTTGTGGTTGTTTTTTCTTTTTGTGTCCCCATTACAAAGAGCTACATACAGACCATAAGATGACATAGAGATGACTTAGTTTCCCAGTGCCACTTTAGGTCACTGCTGGAGAGACTCCATCGTAGCTCTAAAGGGCCCACAGCAGTCGCCCTTCAAGATGTGTTTGGTGTTTGTTTATTTGTTTTTTTGTTTAGTTTTTTTCTTACTGTTCTTTGTGTGGGAAAATAGACCAGGGAACATATGCAGCTAGCCAGTAGTAGCAACTAGTTGTTTTGGAAAGCTCAATCACAAACGACCTGTTCTTCCAATGTTTTATGTACGTACTACAGAGGTTTGGATTAGGTTGCCGTTTTCTCCTCCTGGTGTAATCACCTCAGAGCTCACTGCTGAAATTGACTATACATGAATGGTCTCTTTGGGAGTGATTTTACTCTCCATGGGTCATGTTCTTTTTGGAGAAAAAAGTGTTTAATTTAAGGTCTTGGTTTGTTATAAGTGAGAAAGCATTTGAACAACATTGCTTAGTAATATTATTCAAAAAGCTGGCTTGGATGGAACACCTGGAAGCAGAGGGAGGGGAGAGGACAGAGAGGGAGAGAGAGAGAGAGAAAGAGAGAGCATTGGAGAGTGAGAGATGGTTTTGGTGAGGGAAAGAAAGAGAGGGGGGTGAAAGATGGACATAGAGAGAGAGAGAGGGGTGTATCAGACTAATGTCTGTTTTATTTTGGTATGGGACCCTCCTGTTCACCTCACACGGTTCTCCAGCAGAGGCACAGCTCACTGATGGTAAAAATAAACATGCTCTGTCTGGCACTCTGTGGTCTGGCTGCAACCCACAACAGAGCACATAATCACACACACTTACACACACGCACACACACACACACACACACAAACTCGTTGTGTTGTCTATACTGTTCCGAGTGTTTGGAATCACATCTGAGGATAAGTGAATCCCAGCTTTGTGTCTCAGCTGTCTGTCAGAATTTGCACATGCACACATGTGCACACACACACGCACACACACACACACACACACACACACACACACACACACACACACACACACACACACACACACACACACACACACACCATATGGTGAAAAACTGCTTTATTTCTGGAGATGAGATTGGGTGCCTATTATTCCCCCAGTCCTTCAAAACCATCACCAGGTGTTCACACAATACCAGCCTTACAATACACTACACATGCACACATACACACTCACACTCACTCTCTTTCACAAATCATATCACTGTATAGACTGGCTGCTAACTGCATCAATGATACCCTCACCCACATACACACAAAAAAGAATAAAAATAATTAATAATGTATGCCTATAAAACCTTTTATGATATAACCTTAAAACATCCATGATTTAACCTTGCTAATTTACATCTAGATATGGTCTTAGTTGAAATAGCCTTTCTTGTTTGGTTTTAGATAACCCTTTAATTAAACTCATAATTCAGCTATACAGAACAATTCATCCTTTCTTTCGCTCACGTAACTGTAGCATTGTTAATGAATTACATAATCTGAATGATGACCTGCTTTCCTAGGTAGATGCTAGCTGGTACATTTGCCATTACTTGGCACTAATGTACTTGAATTTGATAGTTGCCAGTCTGA
>PYXC01001715.1:1610000-1620000 GCA_015244755.2 Tenualosa ilisha | reverse complement strand
GAAGTCAAAACCTAAAAGAAATAAAACACAATATATTCAGTCAATCTACATTCAACTCTATTTACATATTTGCCCTTTTTACTGTATTGTAGACCTATTAAGATGCTTTACTTTTTGTAGTGGAACATCATAGTAGAACCTCAAGTGATGTAATACCCTTGTGATGACCTCTTTTTGCAGTCTACATACAAGGACAGTAGACAAGGTAACATGGTGCACTAGTATACATGTTGTACACATGTGTTCCACAATATACTATATATACAGTACAGAATACTGTAAATTACAGAATATAGTAAATCTATTGAAATGACATACTGCCGTACTCCTAGACTACAGCATACAACTTTTAGAAAATCTGGTGCGTACTATTGCTAGATTTTTTTTTTTTTTACCAAGAAAATGTGTGAACATTTCACTACTGTACTGGTTTTACATAATAGACCATCATTATGGTAAACCACATGATAAAGTCAGCTAACAAGTCAAACACAAAAATTCTCTTGATACAAAGGAGTTTCGCAGTGGTACTATCCATGTCTTATGTATTGCAGTAAGTAGCACGCCATCTAGGAAACAGCCACTGTTCTATTGTGATTTTGCATCTGAACATTCCTTCAGTTTACCAAGATATCGAAATATATACATTTAATCACTGTGTTGTGGCACCAACGCGATTTTACTTGGAGCCACTATGACAGGAGCAATTCAAGTTCTAACGCATAGGTACGAGTTAAACTTAGAGCGATTTGTTGTGTTCGTGGTAAAGTATTACACATCTTTAGTTTGGCAACACGACTACGGTCAAAAACTGGTGTCCAACCACTCCTGCCAGCTGATTCAAACCCGTCACCTGTGAACAATATCAGGCTCGCAAAAAGGCGGAGCTGACGCACACCCTTTCTGTGCCAAACCCCCGTGACTAGTTATCTATACGGAATATGATTCCAGAGATCATCAAACATAAATATAAACATAAACATAAATATTAGGCTAAATTGTCTACAATAAAATAAATAAAACAATAAATATTCCTTTCCTTTTCAAATAGCTGAAATGGCTCTAACACACTGCATGTGCCATTTTTATCTATTGCCAGTAGTACCCCAATATATAAACATGTTACTTCGATAATTTGGTATTGCAAAATTTATTCAATAACATAACACAACATAACATAACATATACTGTACACAACATATGTGATAAAGCTGATCTATGTCAAACTGCGAGAGCTGAATTTTAAAGCTGTATTTTATGTGTTTTGTTTCAAGTTGTTCTCTACACATTGGTTGTCATTGACGTGTTGCTGAGTGACAGCATGTTTTGGCAACATTGTAAATTTGGCGTGAAGTATGAAGGGTTTTAGTGGCTGTAGTGCATTTTGCAGCAAATGTTAACTGGGGTGTTCAGGTGTTTGTTGGTAAAGCACACTGTATGAAGAGTTTTGAAAAAGTGGACATTGTATTGAGACAAGCATGAAAATGATGGCAAAATACTGTAAAAGGTTCACTGGTTGTTCCTGCACAGAAAAGCTAAATATCTGGAAATGTCTGTATGGACATATATTCCTGTGTGAGTGTGAGTGTTTGTGTGTGTGTGTGTGTGTGTGTGTGTGTGTGTGTATGTGTATGTGCATGTGTATGTGCATGTGAATGTGTATGTGAGTGTGAGTGTGTGTGCGTATGTGCATGTGTGTGTGTGTTTTGATTCATGGCTCCATGGGGTCTAAAAATAACAGCTTCTGGAGCGGGTCTCCTGAGACGATGCAGCACATGTGCAATTCTCCCTCCCTCTCTCCCTCCCTCTCTCTCTCTCTCTCTTTTCTCTTTCTGTCTCTCTTTCTCTCTTCCCTTCTCTCTTCAGGGACCTGTCTGTCGTCTTGTTGTGAGATACAGAGACAGTAAAACAGGGAATGAGGAGAGAGGGAGAAAGAGAGTGATAGAGAGCGAGAGAGAGTGATAGAGAGCGAGAGACAGAAAGTGAATGAGAAAGAGGGAGTCAAAGACACGGAACACGGAGCACCCAAAGAGAGAGAGAGAGTGACACAGAGAGATAGAGAGGGAGAGAGAGAGAGAGAGAGAGGAAGGAGGGTAATCAGACGTGCAGACGGGCAGAACGAGAGAAGAGGAGGAGAAGAGAAGCGCACGAGGACTTACTTATTCTGACAGGGATATTCCGCTCATTCCGAACTCTGTGTCGTCTGTGTGTGTGTGTGAAGAGAACACGCTTCTGACACAGCCACTCTTTTTCTCTCTCTCTCTCTCTCTCTCTCTCAAACACACACACACACACACAAACACACTCCTGCTCTCCGTGTTGGCCAGATGCCTGTTTCCAAGGTACACCTGCTTGGGTTCTACTGAATTTTCTGTGTATTTCTGTGTGTTTCTGTGTGTGAGACAGTATGTGAGAGTGAGAGTTATTCTAATGGTTCTACATGAGTGCAAGCTTTTAGCTGTTTTTGGCATATTGTGTGTGCGTGTGTGTGTGTGTGTGTGTGTGCGTGTGTGTGCACGCGCACGCGCTTCTGAACACTCCTGTGTAACTCTCTTACTAATATTAGCTAGTTGTCACTGTGGTGATTGTAAAGGTGTGTTGACTCTCCGCTGATATTACTTTGCATAGGCTTCCTGGTTCATTGTGCACAGTTTTATGATCTTGTCTGCTCTGGAATGGAACTGCTGATGACTCTTCACAACTCTCTCTGTGTGTGTGTGTGTGTGTGTGAGAGAGAGAGAGAGAGCTGATAAGCTAGTGTCAGTCATGTTAACTTCTCTTCCTATTATATGTTTACAGTTTAAAAAAAAAGGAGAAGTGTGTGTGTGTGCATGTGTGTGTGTGTGTGTGTGTGTGTGTGAGAGAGAGAGAGAGAGAGATTCCATGCATACAGGTGACTGTACATGGGAAATACAGCTCATCCAGCTCATATGATTAAATTCTCTGTTAGGTCCTGTTATCCTAGTGTAAACAAGGAGGAGGTGGACTCTGTCATCCTTTATCACCTATCCAATTAGTCACTTATGTCACATGATTGACAGGTCACAGGACCACCCAAAGAGAAGCAGCAGCAGCTTTACTCTGTTACAGAATCCATGTGATGGAACAGCAGGGCATATCAAAGTTTTCCCTCTCAACACTTTGGGGGAGTGTGTGTTTATGTGTGTATTTATGTATCTATGTATGTAATATATCTCTGTGCATGATGTCATGATTTCTGTTTGCGTATCCATATGTATTTGTGTGTAAGTGTGTGTGTGCGTGTGTGTGTTGAGAAAGGGATGAGATGTGTGCTTTTGTGTGTGCTTTGGGGGAGGGTTGTTGATGGGCAGGTAGTGCTGAAGCCAAAACATGTCTGTGTGTGTGTGTGTGTGTGTGTGTGTGTGTGTGTGTGTGTGTGTGCGTGCACACACGTACACGCACGCACGCACACACACACAGACACACGCACACATACATGTTCTGGTCATCTGAAGTGAATGCTCTGTTAATCAGTCCATGGGGAAGTAAGGGGCGCTTAGAAACCATAAAGGCTTAGAGGAATTAAGATTAGCCGAGTCAAAATGTCATTGCCATATTACAGTTAATTAAATATTAAAATATGTGAACTCTTGAACAGTCTTGGATCGTTTGCTTTGGCCTGTCATGGTAAAAGAGTGAGGAAGAGAAAGAGGGTGGCAACATAGCCATATACAAGAAGGAGAGAAAGAGTGAGTGAGAGCAGGTGAGAGGTGATTGTTTTTGTCTGAAAATCTAGAAATAGATCCTCACTTGCTTTGACAGCATAAGGATTCTTCTGATGACAATATAGATTTCAAGGTTGGATCAAGGTGAATGAGAGAGAGAGAGAGCAGAACTTGTCACGAGAGGTAAACACACAGACTGAAGGAGAGAGAAAGAGAGAGGCTAGAAGGATAACAGAAATGAGAGACAGGGCAAAAAAAACAGAAAGAAAGAGAGAGAGAGAGAGAGAGAGAGAGAGAGAGAGAGTGTGATAGGGAGGGTCACAAGAGGGAGTGATGGATGCTAATGGGTGTGTGTCCACTGGGATGAGGAGCAGCACACAGCGCCATAATGTCTCCTCTGCTGGGTGAAACAGGGGGCTCACGATCTAATGATGCACACACACACACATACACACACACACACACACAAAGAACACATGTTTAGACACACTCACATGTACACAACACATGCACGTGCATATACCCTCTCTTTCTCCCTTTCACACACACACACACACACACACACACACATTCACATCTCTGTCTCCAATACAAATGCATGTCTACCATTCTGCTTCCCTGGGGCTCCTCCTCTCCTCTCCTCTCCTCTCCTCCGGGGTCTCATTTGGCTAGTTGATGGTGGTGACCTGGCCAGTGTATATAATTGTGGCAATGTGTTCTCCTGTCCATTGTTGTGGTGTTAGGAGGTGTTTTTGTTTATCATGTCACTGTGGTCTGATAAAAATAGTTTTAAAAGTGTTTTTTTTCCCTTTCTCTCATCTACTCTTGTTTTCTGAGTCTTCCTCTCTCTTCCTCCCCTCTTTTTTGTTCTGATTTCATTTCTCCCTCTTTCTTTTTCTCTCTGTCACCCGCTGCCTCTGTTTAACGTTCTCTGTCACTGCTCTCCTTTTCATCCTTCTCCTCTCTTTCCTCTCTCTCTCCCCCGCTCTCCCTCCCTCTCTCTCTCTCTCTCTCTCTCTCTCCCTCTCTCTCTTCCTCCCCCTCTCCCTCTGTTCCCAATAAGAGATACAAACTGGCCACTCCTTCAGCTCCAACTGACCCATACACAGAAGCACACACACACACACACACACACACGCACAAATTGACTGTCTTAACCGCCCTGTCAAATTCTGATATCTACGCTGACACATGCACACCCACCCACTCACTTACCCACACACACACACACACAGACAGAGAGAGAGAGAGAGAGAGAGAGAGAGAGAGAGATGCACATGTGACTGCTTCGGAGTGGATCACTCGTAGGGTTTCGCTGGCGAGAGATGCTTGTGTTTGTGTGTGACTGCAGTGACGTGGGGTGGTCTCGTGTTTTCTCAGGTGAATTCTGTGCAGGATTGTTCACACACAAACAGCTTTACTGACAGGGTGAGTCTGCTCTTCTGCTGATTTGGGATCAGCCTGTTCTACTTCTCTGTTCCATATTTGCACTTTTGTAATCACTTGTGTAATCAGTGCTGCTAGCTCAACTGCTATGTGAGGATTTGTTGTTGTTTTGAAAAGATAATACAAACTGACCAAGCTAGTCATCACTTTTTTTGTGTTTTCATGTGTAATACTTGGAATTTCATCAAGTCTTTCATTCTTTCTTTCTTTTTTTCTTTCTTTTTCCTTCCTGTCCTGTGCAGTCTGTTTCATGTCATGTTGAGAGGGCTTGACAATCGGATGTCAGCTTCAGATGCATTGACCTCAGCATTGCTTCTTTCCCCTTCTTTTTCCTTTTTTCTTGGTGGAGATTTCTGTGTGTGTGTGGTGTGTGTGTGTGTGTGTGTGTGTGTGTGAGAGAGAGAGAGAGATAGAGAGAGAGACATAGAGGGTAAAAAAAGGAAGTGAAGAAGAAAGAGTGACAGAATGATCTTTTGTGACTCTATGTGCCTTGACTTGCCATCGTATGCAGTATATATGTGTGTGTGTGTGTGTGAGAGAGAGAGAGAGAGAGAGAGAGAGAGAGAAAGAGAGAGAGAGGGAGAATGATAGTTTTGTTGTTAATCTTCCTGATACTGCAGGTTTGACTATGACTTTTCTAAACACATGCTCTTAACAAAGACCATGAAACTTCCACTGTCCTACCCTTCAGAGACAGATTTCATCATGGAGCTCTGACGTGTAGAGCGATTGTTGCAGACCAAATACACTCGTTCATTTTCAGTTCCTCATCTGAAGGCATCTCAATAATGTTTTAATCTATAACTGTAGTGTATGTGGGCTAAACATATAGCATTGACATGATCCCTCCAAAGTGAATGTACTGCTGAATTTGTACCCAGGATTTGAAAAGTTGAATATGAACTCTTAGTATCATAGCTTCTAACATAGCGCTTACTGTGTGCAGTGCAAATGACAGTCCTCTGCCTGAGCTGTGTGTCCATGGACATTGTGTTAGAGAGACATATAGTGTGCAGTGGAGAGACTTAATGTGGCTGTTTGTGATGCGTATAGACGGCACGCTTCCCTGTTTAGCACCCACGTTTATCTGTCGTGACTTGCACACACAGATTACTCTTCTCAGCTTTTAATGTTTGTGTGTGTGTGTGTGTGTGTGTGTGTGTGTGTGTGAGGGAGATTACTCTTGGATGAGAGGACATTAGAGCCAAGTTGATGTTGGAAAAAGGCTTCATGCATGAAGATCATAGTAAACACCACTCATGAAACGGGATAGAGAGAAGGACAGGGGAAATGGAGTTCTATACCGCCTTAGGATTTACAATTACTTTGTGTGTGAGTGTTTGCATGAGTGTTTGTATGTCTCTGTGTGTGTGTGTGTGTTTGTGTGTTTGTGTGGTGTGTGCTTGTCTTCGTGTCTTTATGTTACCAAACACATCGAGAGACAGTAACACAGCACGAGAAAAAATATATATATACATGACAGGAAATGACATCACTCTCTTAACTTATGCCCACTCAGGATTACACACCTAATTAGCCAGCCAGCTATTGAGTGAAATCACATTAAGGCCATAACCATCCCTGCCAGGAGTGTCTTTGAAAATACCTCATCCCATTACGCCGCAACAACAGAGAAGGAAAGAAAAGAGAAAGAGAGAGAGAGAGAGAGAGAGAGAGAGATCTGTCTGCCTATCATTAATGTAGTGTGGCTACATGCTTTGTAATGGGCTGTTTGTTTAAAATCATGTGTTTCAAATGATTTAATCTAATGACTCGTTGGATGTTAATGGGGAAATAAGCATAGATAATTCAATTCTGTCCCATTAGTTTAGTTTTAATTATTTTTTCCAATTTGTGTTTTAAAACACTAATAGACGCTGAACTTGAAATGGCAAAGTAGTTTTCATAGGTGACCCACAGTAATGGGCTGAATTGAATTTCTTCAGCTCCAGCTTGAAATGGATCATTTCGCATTGGCTACGGCTTAGTGTGCTGTTTTAGCGCATACTAATGTGTGAGTACACCATGCAGTAATTTAATGTGTTAGTAAAGTGTATCTTAAGTATGCTGGCTAATGAGCTAATTCTCTCATTTACAAGAGACAGAGAGAGGCAGGGAGGGAGGGTAAGAGAATGGGGGGGGGTGCCCAAGTTGGGGAGAAAGGAAGAAGACAAAAGGGAGGCTGACACAGGGAAAAGGAAGAGAGAGAGAGAGAGAGAAAGAGAGAGAGAGAGAATGACCGAGGTGGATGTGTCAACTTTGTCGTCATTAACATGGGTGTTAATAGTAGTATTTCTCAGTAACGTCCCCATCAGTCTGCTTAGTTTAAAACAAGAAGATCTTCTCCCTCCCTGTCTGATTGTGTGTGTGTGTGAGTAGGTGTCATAAGTGCCTAAGTGGTGATTGTGTGTGTTTGCGTGTGTATCTCCAGTGTGTGTGTGTGTGTGTGTGTGTGTTTGTATATGCATGTTTGTGTGTGTGTGTGCGTGTTAACATTTGTCAGACACTGTCAGGATGATTGTCAGTGTGTGTGAGAGAGTCTGAAGGGGAATATCAATCTGCCTTGCGCAGAGGGGACCTATTAAAGCAGGCAGCCGTTATTTGTCAGACAGGTCCTCGCGGGCCGTCCTGGAATTTGCCCGAGTGCAAATGACATGTTTGTTTTAGGTGAAGGACAAAGAAAGAAGGAGCAGGTGGGGACACCTCGGCAAATGAGCAAATTGCTCAGGATGAGAAGTTAACGAGCAGAGATGTCTGCTGCCACACCCCACCCGTCCCCCACTCCTCCCTTCCCCATCACCAATACACCCCCCAGCCCTTGTCCTCATCCACACCCAGCCCTCAGTCTCCTCAATAACCCTGACAACAAATGGCCCTCCTTAGACGTTCTGAGAACTCAGAGACATCCAGGGTTTCTTTCTCTCTCTCTCTCTCTCTCTCTCTCTTTCTCTCTCTCTCTCTGTGTGTGTGTCTGTCTCTGTGTTGTTGTGACTTGTGTCTGTAGGGCTGAAGTTTTGAGCTTTCCTTAGAAGCATGTGTGTTTGTGTATGTATGTGTGTGTGTGTGTGTGTGTGCGTGTGTGTGTGTGTTGGGGGGATGTTGTTGAGTGAAGTGTTGTTGAGTCTTACTTACTTGCAAGAAGGTGGTCAGTATAGAATATCTTTGTACTCTGTAGTGTAGTTTTCCCCTTGGCCCTGTGTGAGGGATGGTAGTGGGGTGTAGGGGGTATATTTACTCCCTTGGCCCTGTGTGAGGGATGGTAGTGGGGTGTAGGGGGTATATTTACTCCCTTGGCCCTGTGTGAGGGATGGTAGTGGGGTGTAGGGGGGTATATTTACTCCCTTGGCCCTGTGTGAGGGATGGTAGTGGGGTGTAGGGGGGTATATTTACTCCCTTGGCCCTGTGTGAAGGATGGTAGTCGGGTGTTGGGGGGTATATTTACCCCCTTGGCCCTGAGCTTTAGTTTTACTTGTGGTTGAATATTTCATGACTGCCATGAAAAGCACTGGAAGTGGTGTCGGTGAAATGTATCGCTGCAGTAATGAAAAAGGTTTCGCTTTTAATAAATCTCTAACGATGGCCCTGAGGCTTACTGCACTCTTTTCTGTTCTCTTACACAACCAATGCTGTGTGTGTGTGTGTGTGTGTGTGTGTGTGCGTGCGTGTGTGTGTGTGCGTGCTTTTCACTCTTGATATTAACATCATACTTCCTCTCCTCTGTCAGAGCACAGCAGACACTGTGACAGAGGGGATGGTTATTATGGGATGGAACCCCATCAGAGGTTGCCGTAGACGCCAGATAAGGGTGTGAACAGATGGGTGTAGACATGGTCTTATGAACACACATATATAGAGACTGAGATAGAGAAGAGGAACTGATAGGCAGGTGGGTGGTTAGATGGAAAAGAGAGAGAGAGAGAGATGAATGAATACGAATGCATCATGGAATAAAGACGTGGGACACAGAGTAAATGAACTAACAAATCGATGATTGGTTGATTGATTGATTGATTGATTGATTGATTGAATGAATGAATAAATAAATGAATGAATGAAGGAAGGAAGGAAGGAAGCAAGGAAGGAAAGGATAATGGTGAAATAGGTGAATATTGTATAGACGGAGTAGAGAGACAGGTATAGAAGGATAGATTATGGAAGACCAATATTGGTACGGATTGGTACTTAAATAGTCTATATAGAGTGATAGAGAGATGGATTAGGGGACTACTTGGGATTCTGAGATGCAGTAGATGTGTGGATTAAGGCAGAGAGAGAGGAATTGTAGGATAGATGGATGGAGAGATATGCTGTATATGTGATTGGATGGATGGATGGAATGACAGGTGAAGGGAAAAATGAATGGATGATAGAAAGAGTAGAAAGATAGAAAAGAGAAATAAATGGATGGAAGTGACACATACACACACACACACACACACATCTCTCACCTGTCATCTGGTCATGACCTCGTAGAGTGTGAGTGGCTCCGTACCGATCTGAGTCTGATTGGGTGAGCATCTGTTCACCAAGGCAACAGACATCACACTTCACAGGAACCTCACACCCCCCGGTGCACAAGGATACCACCTGCACACACACACACACACACACACACGCACGCACACGCACATGCACACACACACACACACATTAACACAAATATACACACGCAGACACACACACACACACACACACACACACGCATGCACACACACACACATTTACACACATACACACACACACAAACACAGATGCCTCACACACTGAAGGAGAGGTGCTCTCTCATAAACTCACACACACATGCACACACACACACACAGACATCTCATGAAGACATGTAAGCTATGTAAGCTGTGATGTCCTCTGAA
>PYXC01001715.1:1587500-1605000 GCA_015244755.2 Tenualosa ilisha | reverse complement strand
CTGTGCTTATTTGCTCGCTCCCTAATGCTCTTAATGCATGTGTAAGCAATCCTCCCCACAAGAGAGCCTGGATGGCCATTTCCAGACTTTTATCTCTTTGTGTACTCACCTCCTCCTCCCTTCTGCTTCCTCCCTCCCTCCCTCCCTCCATCCCTCCCTTCTTTCTTTCCTCTCTCAGACCACCCATCCGTCCACCCCTCATCTTGTTTTCCATTTTGCTGCATTTCGGCAGACGAGGGCCTGTTTTTTTTCTAACAAATGGATGGGATGTGTGGTCTCTTTGTGTCAAGCTGAATCATTTATGATGCTCTTTCTACGCTTCGCTCTACCTGCCCCCTCACCAAGAGAGTAAAGAAGGCTTTCACTCCGTGAGCCCTAATGGCTGCCGGTTCGTGCATCTATTTGGGTCTGCATCTGTGCAATGTCTTGACCAGATGTTTCCCAGTGGAGCTGAAGAAGTGATCAATCTAAACATTGTTTACTTGGATGCCCCTTGGTCTTCCTTGCTTTGCTTCGCTGTACAAGAAAGGCTTTTGCTGACAGAAAAAAACAATGACGTTTTAGTGGTGTGAAATGCAGTAAATGCTAGAGGGGTATTTACAGTTGTCCCCCTGGATTAATCTGTATCCCACTGCACTTAGTTTAACCAGATGTGTGTCTTTGTTTAACGGTAGTTACATGGCCATACACAGTAGTCTGTATAGTCTGTATAGTCTGTGTATATATATATGTCTTTTTCTCTGTGTGTGTGCATGTGTGTGTGTGTGTTTGTGTGTGTATGCATGTTTGATATGAGTGAATATGAGTGTGCATGTATGCACCCTTGTGACAGTGCCTGTGCCTGTGTGTGTGTGTGTGTGTGTGTGTGTGTGTGTGTGTGTGTGTGTGCGTGTTTCTTTGTACATGTGCATGTGTGTGTCTGTGTATGTTCCTGTGTGTTAAACTCATTCTGCAGTTGTCAGGTCAAGAGGAAGGCCATATGCCATGGACAGCTGATGAGTCAGGTGCTCGTACTGTTCTAGTGGAGTGCCTCTACAGGGACAAACATCCCAGTTTATGTTGGTGGAAAGAGAAATCTGTCATCTGAAATTGATCTCCAGTTCTTTGGCTTGTCTTCTTTAAGGTGTCACATCCCATTGTGTAGCACAGTTTTCTGTCTTCTACTGCGTTATTCTGTTCCTCTGTTCGGGCTTACGATAAATAAAGTGAATCAAACTTACCATAGAGTGCTTTAATTTGAGTGCACTTTTAATTTATATTTTAGTAATGGGGATCCATACTGTTTGTGCCTCATTTCTGCTCTAAAAGTGATGATGCACGTTACAGTTCAATTCAGTTATATTTATTCTGCGGCATTTACGGGTCCACAGGTCAAGGGGCCAAGCCAACTGCCAGGGGTCATGCAGGTAAAGTTCAGTCAGTAGTTACCATGATTAGATTAGATTAGATTAGGTTCAGTTTTATTGTCATTACATATGTATGAATACAAAGTAACGAAATACAGTTCAGCATGTAATCAGAAGTGCAAATAGCAGAAAGTGCAATATGTACAGTATGTGCAGTATGTACAGTTAAGAGCAGTTATGGACAGATAAGGGCAGTGTAAAAGTGGGAATAGATATGTGCAGATTATGTACAAATAAGATAGGGTGGGAATAGAGTAGTTATGTGCAGATTATGTACAAATAAACTAGGATGGGAATACAGTAGTTATGTGCAGATTATGTACAAATAAACTAGGGTGGGAATACAGTAGTTATGTGTAGATTATGTACAAATAAGTTATAGGAGCAGGTGTTTACAGATAGGGCAGTGTAAAAGATGGGTATAAATTAATATTGATTTGGTAGAGAGATAGATGTAATGTCAAAGTCAAGGAGTGAGAACGATCATAGTGACACTGGGTGGGTCCATTTTGACAGTGCCATCGTTAGAAGGGGTAGGTCACAGGGCTTCTGGGAAGGAGAGTTGGTCCTGGCATGGGCCTCCTGTGAAGTTGGTTTGAGTCCACTCAGGACGAGCTGGTGACAAGAAGGTCACCAGTAGGAGGCAGGGATGACGCTCAGGTGCACGATTGTGGTGTATGTGAACTGAGGAAGCAAATGAGTTGGGCCAGTAGGTGATTCTTTGGAGCAGTGTTGAAGGGTAATGTTTATGACTATTGGACATGGATCATGGCCATAATTTTTTTTTCTGATATAGTTTAATCATTGGAAAGCAAAATCATGTCAGTCATCATGTCAGTCATCATCATCCAATCGGAACACGTAGAACAATGTGGTTGCCCGGCAACCTTACTCACAGTTGCCCCGTGTACAGTATGCCCTCCTAAAGAACGTGAAATTACTACATGATCTGTTTGGCTATGAAGCAAATTCTAGTTCCAGCTACTTATTACGTCTTTAACGTCTTTTTTGTTGTGTCATATCTGCTAGCTAGATTATCTGCCGGTGAGATCAGATGATCTTTGAAGTGGTTTGGTAATGAATGCTTCTGTTCTCCATAGCCTCCAGTGTCTGTGTGAAGTTTTGTAGAATTAGTCTTACGCTTTGCCAGTGTGTGTGTGTGTATGTGTGTGTGTGTGTGTGTGTGTGTGTGTGTGTGTGTGTAAGTGATCCAGACCTAGATCAGTGATGGACACGGGGAATCATTTGTCAGACTTCAAACAGAAATGAATGCCGTCTGTTTCTCGCTCTGTGTTGTGCATGAAAATTTGAAGATCTGTTGCGTGTAAAATTTGGGCTAAAAATACCATGGCTGTCATCTGAGACCTGTGCTCAAGAGGAGGGTGGAGGGTGGTGAAGGGGTAGACTAGACTAGAATTCCACAGAGTAACATGTTTCATACCATTATTAAAGGGCCTGTATGCTTATTCATGCAAGCATGATGTCTGCTCTGTGTGTGTGTGTGTATGTGTGTGCGTGTGTGTGTGTGTGTGTGTGTGTGAATGCATACATGTATTTTTATGTGAGCATGAGCATTGAGCATTTTGTGTATCTCTCTCTCTCTCTCTCTCTCTCTCTGTGTGTGTGTGTGTGTGTGTGTGTGTGTGTGTGTGTGTGTGTGTGTGTGTGTGTGTGTGCGGGCGCGCGTGTGCATTTTCACACACTTGTATGTACTCACTCATATGTACACTTGTGACTTTATTTGTCAGTTTGTGTCAGTCTTGTGATTCCTTTGTGATCCACACTGAACTTTGAAGAAGCATAAAGACTCATTTCAGTGAGTGTATGTGTGTATGTGTGTATGTGTGTGTGTGTGTGTGTGTGTGTGTCAGCCCATGTGTGTGTATACTACCGGTCTTATGAGTATCGTGTGTCTTGTGAGTTGAAAGTTAGCCCTTTGTTTCCCGTTTTCATATCCCTTCATGGATAATGATGGACTTTTAAATAGACTGGAAATGAATACTGAGAAACTGTTCATTTGATCTACCCTTCACAGACTCACGCTTAACCTATGCCTTGCATTACTACTTTTGAACTGAGGCTTTCATTCTGTATTTAACTACTGCCTGCAGGAAGAGTTTATTAGCTTTATTTATGAGTTATAATTTTCAAAGAGTTTTGATGACTGACAAGGTAATAAACACGATAGCGATGTTGCAGGGCTGAATTGTCAGTAATTTGCCAGGGTGTCGTGCTGAATCATTTGCCACCCTCTCTTTTAGAAATTTGTTTAACACCTGTATGACTTCATAGCAGGTATACTGATGTCAAATTGTAGCGAAGTTCTGCTTTAACAAAAATGTCACAAAAACACCTTTAAAAAGCTGACATGTTAGTATGTACCCCTCTTACACTAGTTCTCGTATCATGCTGTGGTTCTGGGCTGTGGTCCTCTCTGGCCCAGAGGTCTCTCCTTTTTGGAGCAGCCGATACTTAAGTCTTACCAGAGCATCTAAAACTGTCTGTTGGAGTCTGTAGGGAAATCTAGTCTTTCCTGCTGAGGAACTCAATAGGAACAGTCCTTGAATGAGTCTCTGGAGTCAGAGCGTTATGTCGTTGCAGGAAGTGCTCATTTGGCTTTTTTCAAATTGCCTACATGGATTTATTTCTGTCCATCACAGTAAAAAAGAAGAAGGAAAAAATAAAAACTTCCAGCTGCATGGCACTCCTTCAACAAAAATAATTTTTAAGAGTTTAGGAAAACTTTAGGAAAGTGCCTTGAGCTCTTCAGGGTGGTGTCCAAAGTTTGTCTAGTCTCTGTGTGTGTGTGTATGTGTGTGTGTGTGTGTGTGTGTGTGTGTGTGTGTGTGTAGGTGTGTGTGCATGTCTGTTGTGGGGGTGGAGGGCTCTCAGGCTGGAGTGAAATGATAAGATTGGCCAAAGGACTGAGCCAGGGCATAATCGTTTCTAAATTTCTACCTCCTAGGGTCCAGTAACCCTTGTGGATGCTGACAATAAAATCCACCTCAGCTTTTTCTCGCTGACTAATGCGTGTGGAGGGTTTCTCAGTGTAATGGCAACCGGCCCATAGAAAAGCAGTGTTGGCATTTAGAAAAGAATCAGTCACCTAATCTGTGTATGTGTGTGCGCGCACCTGTGTGTGTATACAAGAGGAGGCTTTCTCAGCAGAATTCAACACTACAGGGAACACTGAGTAATGCTAGCGCTGTGACATGGAAAGTTAGTGTGTGTGTGTGTGTGTGTGTGTGTGTGTGTGTGTGTGAGAGAGAGAGAGAGAGATGGAGACAGAGCTGAGTGTAAGACCTTATTAAGCTGTGTGTGATTCTCCATAGTTTTCAGGTGTCTGCAGACTAATGTGTGTCTCTTTGACCTAGCTTGCTTTACCCTTGATGCTGCAGTGTGCCTCATCCATATTGCAGAACATCCCTACGACCCTCCTCCCACTTACACACATACACACGCACACACATACACACACACACAAGCACACACACACACACGCACACACACAAGCACAGACACACATACACACGCACACACATACACACACACACAAGCACACACATACACACACACAAGCACAGACACACACACACACACACACACATACACAAACATACTGTCCGGAAAGTAAACACACTTCTTCGGACACTCCCAGTAGACTGCTGTGACATTCTGCTGTGTGCTGTTTGGATGCCCCTCTCGAGCCCCAGACTCCTACTATCCAAACAGGGGGGCTGTTTGCTTGCCTGGATTGTTTTCTCTGCTAATGTGGACACTGCAGTTGGGCCAAAGCCTCGCTGTTGTTGTGCTTAACATTACGCCCCCACACACACAGCCTTGGGCTAGTCAGGAATGTGGGGGAAACTCAAGATTACCTAGGGTTATTAATATCGTCTCTCACTTTGTGTGTGTGTGTGCATGTGTGTGTGTGTGTGCATGTGTGTGTGTGTGCGTGTGTGTGTGTGTGTGTGTGTGTGTGTCGCAGTTCTGGGACTCTCAGCTCCAGATATGAAATTACTTAGATAATATAGTTGTTGGCGTGCTTCACTTCACTTCAGCAATGTAGACTAAAAAATGCGTATGTCTGTGTATTTGTTCATATTTTGGAAATTGGATGATAGAACACCGGTAACGTCAACTTACTGACAATTGTGAATTTACTAAATCCACCATTGTGAGTCTTTGAGTTCTTTAAACTGTCGTGAATAGTCATAACAGTCATGGTAATCTGTTGGTGGTGAGTTAATGTAATGATGTCCTTCTCTCTCTCTCTCTCCTCCAGATGCTGGAGCCCAAGCTTGAGGACCCATCCTACGCTGGGGTTTCCCCGCGGGCCACCGATGACGACCCCTCTTTGAGCAGCCCTTCAGAGCCCCCGGTCCCAGCCAGTCCCCAGGCCAGTGACCTGACCTCCCTGGGGGGTTCCTCCTGCACCCCCATGGATGAGAGCCTGAAGGTGCCCCCTACTCCGCCTCCCTCCACCGAGGGAGAGGACGGCAAGAGCACGGAGGGCGACCAGGAGAGCTGGCGTGGGCACGAGGAAGAGGAGGAGGAGGAGGAGAAGGGTTTCAGTGCCGCCGAAACGGAGAGGGCCGAGACGGGCGACGAGGAGTCCATCACCGGGGCGACGGGAGGTGGACAAGATGCGGATGGAGTCGGCGATGGGGATGGGGATGGGGATGTCGACTGCGATGTCACAACATTGGTGGTCGGTGGAGACATGGAGGACAATGTCTCAGAGGCGCCCGACACGAATGCGCCGCCCTCATCCTCCTCCTCGTCCTTCGTCATCCCGGAACTGCGCCTCGACCGATCTTTCAGCGCCGACGCTCTGTCCTCCCCGGCCACCGACGAAGAGTACGACGAAGACGAGGACGAAGACGACGAGGAAGAGGAGGAGGACGACAGCGACGACGCCTACCTGGAGCGTAGCGATAGCAAGAGGCGCAGCATGGTGGAACCGTCGGCCACGTGCGAGAAGCACGGCGGCGGCGGTGGCCTCAGCGTCCAGAACTCGCTCCGGAGGAGGACGCACAGTGAAGGCAGCCTGCTGCAGGACCCCCGCACGCCCTGCTTCACCTCAGACAACGCCATCAACTGCCTGGATGCCGGCAGCGGAGGGGCCGGCAAAGGAGGGTGGACGCTGCCCTCGCCCAAGACCCTCAAGAAGGAGCTGACCAAGAACGGCGGCTCCATGCACCAGATCTGCATGCTGTTCTCTGGCAGGAAGGTAAGTGGAGCACAAATACACAGACACACACACACACACACACACACACACGCACACACACACACACACACACACACACACACAGAGACACACTGTACTGTACATACATACATAATGCACACGAACATGTGGGTGTACACTTATATACACATGTGTAAATATTCATAAAACAAATTCTCTCTCTCTCTCTCTCACACACACACACACACACAGTCACACAAACACACAGATAGATAGATTTACTTTCCAGCGACATGCATATTTGATCAGACAAGGACACACTCTCTCATTATCCTCCTCTTTCTTCTTCTGACACAGATCTGCACTCTTTATTCATTGAACACACACAAATACAAACACGCACACCCACTCACACACAGAGAGACACTGCACAACCACACATTCTATTTCTTCCCAGTCTCCTTGTCCACATGCAGTACGTGCATAGAAACACCTGCAGACACGGTAGACCTTGAGTGACCTTGAGCGACTGGGCGTGTGCGGACCCGCCCGTGTACGCATCTGTTTCCTGTGGGCCCCAGTCACTGTAACCATCCTCAGGAGGTCAGGGAGTCAGGAGAGACTTAGGTCATTGTAAAAGTCATTCTAATTCCCCCAGACCAAGCCATCTGAAGGCCACATCCTAGCCCAGGGGCCTGCTTGCCCTTTAGCTAAGGGTAAACATGAGGACAGCATCATACACGCATACACATGCGCACACACACACACACACACACACACACACACACACAAACACACGCACAGTCACACACACACACACAAACACACACACACAAACACACACACTCAAACACGCAGCCACGCACACTCACCACTCAGACACAAACACACACACAGACACACCAGTCAGACACACACGATCACCACTCGTACACACACACAAACACACACGCACACATACACACACACACAAACACACACACACACACACAGACACACACAGACACACTCAGCCACACACACTTAGCACTCAGACACACATAGACACACACAGCCACACACACATACACACCAGTCAGACACACACAATCACCACTCATGAACACACAGAGACACACACACTCACCACTCACACACACACACACACACATATACACACCATAATCAGTCAATCCAATCAAAGGGTAGAAGAATTATTGCAGTGTGCTAAATGTGGTGTAATTAGATATTGAGTTAAAGTGTGTGTGCTGGTGATTACAGGCTCTTAATGGTGTTTGTGCAAACTCTGTGCGTGTGTGTGTGTGTATGTGCTTGTGTGTGTGTGTATTTGTGTGTGTGTGCAAACAGCTGAGACATGCAGCAGCAGGGCCAAGTTGAGTTTGTCCTAGAAAAAGTCCTCTAATAGCATCTGGGGCCCAGATTCAGTTCATGATATCAAAAAAGGATCAGTCTTCCAAGGCTTAAACGTTGGTGCCATCTAGTGGTCACATTTAAAACACCTACTTTTGTCCAAACATTATCTGTGACTTTTATGCTCCTCAACATGTATTTACAAACTTGTATAAATTCAGCCGCAACTTTCTCCCACACAAGACTTTCTGGAATGTCTCTTCTATTTTACAACCCATTGATATCATAATGATAATCATGATACCAGCTTTAAGTGTCTTTGGCACAGTTTTCAGTCATAAACTCTTGTGTCATATTTTGTAAAGCAATGAAGTATATTTATTTACCAACACTTAAATTAGAAATAATCATAAATAGATTTTTAGCTATAATTGTAGTTTCTCATGCCCTGTCATGTTATTTTTTACCGTTCCACCAGGGGGTGCTACATACCTTTCTTACTCAATCCAGATGGCATGTAGAGCAGAACAGACCTCCCACTCAAGCTTAAACATTCCCTTAAGGATTTCTAGAAATGTGTGTGTGTGTGTGTGTTATAAGTGATAGCTGTCTAAGCACTTCATCTGTTATGTGTGACTAGCATGACAGTACAATATTTATATTGTATTTATATATTTATGCATTTAGCAGACACTTATCCAAAGCGACTGACATTTGTCAACTATCAATTGTTTAAGGCCAGTCTCTCCTAGAGCAACTTAGGGTTAAGTGCCTTGCTCAGGGGCACAACTGTGGCAGCGGGGATTCGAACCCACAGCTTTTCAGACTTGCACGCTAGCCAGGGTTCTTAACTGCTACGGACTTAGTTCTTTTAGCCCCAGTATCATGATATATCCCACTAGCTTACAGTGGAGAGAGAAGGAGAAAACAGAAAGAGGAGAGCAGAAAAACAAATGGAAAGGAAGAAAAGAACAGAGTGGGAGGGAAGTAGAGAGGGTGAAATGAAGGAAGATAAAAAAAAAAAATGGAAAATAATGACCAGAGATGTGCTGAGATGTGGGGAGTGGGTGTGGTCTTCTTATTCAAGATAAAAAAGAAAGGAGATTAGGGAGCAAAGGGAGAGGAAGTGGAGAAGTAAGAGATGACGTAAGGGATGATGAAAAGGGGTAGGTAAAGAACTGAGGATGTGAGATGCTGTGATCTGGGATATCCTCCCAGTCTAAGGAAAGGAGAGATAAGAAGGAATTTGGGAGGGGAGAAGAAGAAAAGAGAGGAGACAGAAGCGGAGAGAATGAAAGAGGACAAGAAGGCAAGGAAAGGGTGAATAAGAAGGGGAGGAGAAGGGAAAGGGGGAAGGGGAGGAAGAGGTGATAAGAGGAGAGGACGAAAGAGAAGATGAGAGATTTAAGATGCTGGGATTGAGAATGGCCAGGTTTAGTGAGGTGAGAAGAGAGGAGTGGAGAGAGGGAGAAGAGAAAAGGGAGGAGAGGAGAGGGAGAAAGGAGAGAAGAAAAGAGAAGAGAGGAGAGGGGGAGAGGGAAAAAGAGAAGAGAGGAGAGAGGAGATGAGAAAAGAGAGGAGAGGAGTGAATAGGAAAGGAAAAGGAGTAAACAGGGAGAGGGTAAAGAAGAGGGGAGATGAGAGATATGAGATGCTAGGATTGGGGATGGCCTCCTGCTCTGATTCGGAGCCTTAAATGGCATTCTCCTGTCGGCGGAAGGAATGCTCGCCTCCCAGCCTTTCTGTTAGTCTTGGCAAAGCGGCAGATAGTTTTACTACCTCTTGGCACAACCATCTCTCTCTCTCTCTTTCTCTCTCTCTTTCTCTCTCTCTCTCTCTCTCTGTCGCTCTGCAGCTGTCTATTTCCACTGTTTAAGCACTGTCTCTCCGTGGTACTAAATCCTCACATTTCCCCATCACTCACCAGAAAAATGGACCAAACTCCCCCTCACTCCTCTCTCATTTTCTCTCTCTCTCTCTCTCTCTCTCTCTCTCTCTCTCTCTCTGTCTATGCATGTGTTTGTGTGTGTGTGTGTGTGTGTGTGTGTGTGTGTGTGTGTGTGTGTCTTTTGTCTGTGGGTGTATGTGTGTGTGTGTGTGTGTGTGTGTGTGTGTCTTTTGTCTGTGGGTGTATGTGTGTGTGTGTGTGTGTGTGTGTGTGTGTGTGTGTGTGGACAATTTACACAGTTAAGTATAATAGAAATCAATCACCAGTTCTTCTTCCAAAGAGTTCCCAATTTCTCAAAGCACTGTTTGTGTGTAGATAGGCAAAATGCCAGAAAATATCAAGGTGAAAGTGCTGATGGCCCTAGCCTATTTAAGCATCCCAGAACAAACAGTGTGTGTCAGTTAATTTGTCACAGAACCTCAGTGGAAGTGGAACTTTGGTGGAAGCAGGCAGCTTAAGTTGAGTCACTCTTGCATAGAAAGCTAATATTAGCTCCCTCTGTGGAAGTAACTAGCATGTTCGCGTCTACCTTCTTCACAAACCTTGAACTGGAAAATGCAATTTGTTAGTCAAGTTGAAAACTTGACGATTTTCAAATTACACAAATTTAATCAGAGTAGGCTTAATCTCTCACATGTCTGTGGTCTGCTTTTCTGTTTTTGTAAAGCCTCTACTCTGCCAGCTACTGGCCTTGCATGTGTGGTGCGTCGTTCACTCCATTTTTGCTACATACTCTTTCAATCTGGATAAGAATATTTCTGGAAATTTCTGCGTGAGAATACAAATATACAAAAACACATATTTAAAAAACATTTACAAAAGAAAAATATTGCAATAGATCTCATGTGATGGTGATTTACATTTACATTTACATTTAGGCATTTAGCAGACGCTTTTATCCAAAGCGACTTACAAAAAAGGATAACATTCAAGCTACAACACAATGAACTAACAAGGAGTGCATATTGCTAACATAGAATCTGCACTGTTTTAAGTTGAAAGTGCAATAGTGTAACTCAGTGTAGAGAAATTAAATTATTAAGTGCATTCTCAAAGTTTACGCAAGTTTACCTGTTGCGTGAGAGTGCAATTAAATTTATTGGCTGAAGTATGTTTATTGGTCAAGAAATAAGTGTGCAACTAAACTCATTTTAGACGTTGTCCATGCTTTTTGCTTGAAGTACTGATAACTAACTCACACAGCCTTGAAGTTAGATCATAGCATGTCAAAGGCAGAAGTGCTTAGTCCACTTTGGGTCTGGGTCTCATGCAGGAGTGATTCCGTTTTCATATTGTCTGCATATGGGTGAGTTAGTCCTGAAATGCTTTTTCAGTTGGACTAAGACATTTACATGCATTTTAAAAGTCTGATTCTTGTTGACCTATTGGATTTTCTCTGTTATCATGTAAACACACTGATTATTGTCAGTGCTTCTTATCACACCCTGCCCTGTTGTAAATCCCATAATTTACCTCTCGCTGTGGGATTGTATGGTACCCTCAACTCACTGAACTCAAAGCTATTCGGAGTCAAGTTTCATAATATTGACAATTTGGGGGTATGTGTAAAGTAGACATGTTGTAGTGTTCTTGAGCCAATGACCGCCAGCCAAACTGGCTTTAGGTCTGGGTGTTCTGTGGATGTGCTGAGGTCTTGTGGCCTGAGTGGTTTTGGGTTGGAGTCGGAGGGTTTTGGGGCTGGGGCGATGTGCCAGTGTTTCCTCCTCACTCTGCACATTCCTTAGGGCCATGACTTCTCCATATGTCCTGACAGAAGCGAGCGGTTGATTAGCATTGTGGCGCCACTGGACTGCTGTTTCTGTACGAATGAGCACCTCCTAGTTGATGGAGTTTACAGTGAGGCCGCTGATTCTGGGCTGGCATAACTGAGACAGTCACTGAGGGACCTCACGATGCAAGAAAACAGTTCAAACAGTTTGAATTAAATGTGCATGTGTTTGTGTATGTAGAAAATTAGAGAGGTGTGCCATTAACCACAAACTATTAGTAAAGCAACTGTAGTAAATATATTTGTGTGTGTGTGAGAGAGAGAGAGAGCGAGAGAGAGAGAGAGAGAGAGCAAAGAGAGTGTGTGTCTGTGTGTCTCTGTGAGTATGTGTGTTTGCACATATTCCTGACAATTCAGGGGGTCGGTTTCAACATCATTCTCACATGATGTTCAACCCAACTACATCTAAGATGCTTCCTTTATGAGACAACCAGGCAATAAGGGTAGATTTACTACCCTCTCCTGTAATGAGTCGTAAAGTGAGGACAGCCTCAGGCCTCCAAGACTACAGGGCTGCAAGATTGTGCCATAGGTCGATTAGCTCCATCTCTGCATTGCAAATAAACCACAAGACTCAGCACTGTTTTCACGACCCACCCTATCGTGCAATAGTAGAGACCTACTTTGCCAGCCACTGTTACCTTGACACTCTGGGGGATTTACTGCTCCCTCCAAATCTCCCCCAGAGTGGGTGTACAAATAATGGAGCCTTCCTTGGAAATGCACCAGGGTGTGTGTGTGTGTGTGTGTGTGTGTGTGTGTGTGCGTGTGTGTGTGTGTGTGTTTGGGGGGGTTAGGAAACAGAGGGGCTGGCTTGCGGTTGGCATACGGAGGGTAAAAACCTCAGTGCAGTAAACACTCCTAACGAGGCCTCGGAGGGAGCGACCGTAAATACTGTTAATCTGTTCTATTGTGGTGACCAAGGAGCTTGAGGGCCTGGAAAAGTTTGGGGTTAGCAACAAAGTGTTGCTGCATGGCAGTTATGAGGATGGCCTTGTCATTTTGTGTGTTACTGTCAACAGGCTTTCTCAGACAGCATCAGAGCGACAGTTTGATTACTACTGAAGTGTTATCATCTTATTTTTATTTTTGCTAATTTTTTTATACAAAAATAATCTCATAATATAATAATCTCATAACTCTCTTGTCCATATTTGCTGTTGTAATGGCATAGACGTGCAATCAGGGATATCTGATCTGATGTGTGGAAAGATGAGGGCATATGAGGTACATAAGCTGTGTCTTGTTCTTGCCATCTGTCTGGTTCAGTGTCTTTCTTTTTCTCACTTTGTTTCTTCTCCCTCTCTGCCCTCTCCTCTCATCCTCTCTCTCTCTCCTCCTTTTTTCATCTCCTGCCTCTCTTCTCCTCCTGTTAAATCTGGGCCTTCTCTCCTCTCCTCTTCTCTCCTTTTCTCTACTCTCACCTCCTCCTCCTCGCATCTCTTTTCTCCTCCCCTCTACCCTTCTCCTCTCCTCTTATCTTTTCTACTCCTCTCAGAGTGTGTAGTTCCGTTAATCTCCTCCTTTGCAGAAAATAGACTGACTTTCTGGTCCCATCCATGCCTCTCCGCTCCTCTCCGTTCTTCCCTCCTTTCTCTCTTTCTCTCTCTCTCACTCCCTCCCTCTCTCCCTCTCTCTCTATCTTTCTTTCTCTCAGGTGCTTTCTCTCTATCGATGGGGAGCTCGGGGGCCCCTTCCGCTAACGGGGAGGAGAAACGAGAAACGCTGCACAGAAAGCTCAAGGCGGCCCCGAGAACTCTGGGAGATATATCACACACCAACCCCTCCTCCATCCAACTCGACCACCCCTGGATGCCCCCGCCTCTCCCCACCCAAACCGCTTCACGTCTGTCTGTCTGTTGGTTTTCCACTTCCACTCGCATTCGTCCATTTCTCAACGCTGACATTCATCACGAGGGGCCCACTGCTGCCTCTCATAGACACCAGACACACACACTCTCTACTACAGTGCAGAGAGAGACTTACAGCCCTCAGCGTGCGCGCACACACACACACACACACACACCATCAACCATCACTACCCACCTCCTAATCACATAGCCTCTGTCACCACTGTTATTCTGCTCGGCTGTGTCTGTCACAACACCGTAGCACTGTAGATAGAAGATGTAGCTCTCTGTTTCATGTTTGAAAGCACTTGCTCACTGTTGCCGGATTTTCTTTCTTAATTGAAGTACGAGTTTAAGTACCCATGCAGTAAATGATCTTCTTTTAAGCAAGTTGCAGTGTGTATTATAAACTGTAAGTGTCCATATAATCAAGCTAATGTCCACCATGTAAAAGAAATGTGCCTAACGTACCACTGCAAAGTTACTGGACTGTATCCTATGCAACAGACCTGGGAAATTGCAGATTTTTTTCTTTGTTAATTATAAATATTGGGCAACTGTTACGTAAATTCCTGAGTTTCTCCTTTGAGTATGTGTGTGTGTGTATGTATGTGTGTGTGTGTGTGTGTGTCTGTGTGTGTGTGTCTGTGTGTGTGTATGTGACTAGTATTAGAGCAGACAGGAATATCCCACAGTCAGAGGAAAAGCTGAATGTGTCGATGCCTGTCGAACCGAGCAGCTGGTAGAGAAACTCCATCTGACTTCTCCATTTTTGCCAATCTTATGTAACTTCGCACCCTATCTATTCAGACAAAACCGAGACTGTGGAATCTGTCACAGTGATAAATAACCTGTTCCCCTACATTAGGTTATGCAACTGTACTATGGGTTTTATGGTTCAAAAATGATGCTAAACCCTAAAGGAAACGTCATCAATAATGCCAGGAACAACATGAAGATGTCAGTGCCTATCGACCGCAAGCTAGTCTTGTTATAAGCCCAAGCTTAGTGTCCACTGATCAGTCCTTTCATCGCTTGGAACCTTGAACATCATTTCGTGCAATAAATGACCAAGTACTGCTGTGTTTTATTGCACTCATTTAAAGACTTTATAGGTGTTTCCATGTTTTGACAGGCCGATTGCAGCGTTGCAGTCGGAGATTTGCAGGTTAGATATTTCACACTGTCTAGTCCTCTCGTCTAGTCTCGTCTCGTCTCGTCTCGTTTAGTCTCGTCTCGTCTCGTTTTGTCATCTCACTTTGTTTCGTAGCCCTGCGAGAAGACGAGTGGTTGGGAGACAGTGTAATAGAGCCTCACACAGCACAGAACAGCACACTTAATCTGTGGATGGAACATGCGCTGTGCTACCTCCATATTATTTTCATCATTACACTGATGGATATGGGATGTCTCTGCTAATGGGGTTCCCGCTGCTACTGCTGAAAACACGAAATTGTTTTGATTCAAATATTTTAGAAGTAAAATTAAGATGGCATCTAAAAATAGGTGGAAAAATGCTTTTAGGTTCCCAAAAGTAACTTGTTAAAGTAATTTACTAAAGTTAATCATATTATATGTATTGAAAGAGTAGGGTAAAAAAGTATGAAGAAGGTACAATAATAAAGAAGCATTGGAACAGCAAATAATAGATAGATAAGATAAGATATAAAATAATACAAAGAGGTACCATTAAAGTTGGTCTGAAGCAATCAAATGAAGCATGTTTCATAACTCCCATAATGCATGAAGTATTATGTTTACATTGACCGCATGCGAAGCAATAACTCTGACAGCCCAGAGTGGGGTCTGTTTAGAAGTTAGATTGTATTTGGCAGGAGTGATTTCCTCTAATTCTCTGTGATTTAGCTCTCCTGTGCCAACATTGTGTCTCCTTAGCCCCCAATGCACCAGAGGCAGGGGCCCAGTGCCTGGGGCAGGAGCGGAGATGGACCCTCTGGCCCACTGGCCAGATGCAGAGAGATGTGCAGATGTTTTGGTTCTGTTGCTTCGCCCTTTGCCATCAATGATGTCACATCCTCCTTGTTAAAAGCAGTCTCCTCAATTTGAACCTTGTGTCCTCAAACGTCATTCTCTTCAAAAACACATTGATCAGATAAACATACAGGGTACGTTGATGATGAGCAGAAATCTCTGCGCACAGGGAATGAAAAGATGGTGGTTGATTGTCTACATAATAATAAAACAATCTCTCCGTAACTTTTATATATTTACGTACAAAATTGGGCTACATACAATTTAGAGACGCTGGGGTCTCTGAAGAATTGTTGTTTTCAGTTAGAGGCTGTACGCATGGAAGTGGATTTTGCTCAAAATGGTAAACAATTTTGTTGTTTTGGCCTTTCGTCCACATGGGACTGGCCTTTTGAATGACCTGAAATGACTTTTTTCTGGTCCCAGAGTGGAAAAATCTCACAAAGGTGGAGTCGGGTTACCATGTAGATAGGTAGAATGCTAAAATGTGGCAACGATGACCACATAGCTCCAGCTCCATCCCTAACGTGTGTGCCAAGCATCCTAAAACTCAATGTCTGCCAGTCAGTTTCTCTGATTATTACCTTTCCTACCTGTGATCATTTTCATGGGGGCAGTAGGCTATAAACCTTTGTAGCAAGTATTGCCTATCTCTTGCAAGCATAGAAATTTTATGTCAGCTCTGTGGAACTTGCTCTACCTATACTGCTACGGCAAGTAAGTAGCTTTCTGAGTGTAGGGTTAACTTCTACACTTGCTGTGTGTATTGTCACTTCTTCATGTCAATTCCTCACCTGACGCTCTGGCCACTACTTGGCAAATCCGCCACCTACTGTCCCAGCATATGCATTACATCTCTTTCACCCAGTGCTCCACTCCCATGAGTACATTAATATGTATTGATCCGATATCTGTGTGGACGCAAATGTTTTTCAAAATACAAGCCTTGTTTTGTATACAAAATAAATATGATCATATTTTATGATGAAATAGAATGGAAACTTTTGCTACAGTTTACACCCTCAGAAACCTAAGATACCTATATTAATAAGTTAGAGAAGAGTAAGTGTGTTTTTGTTTATAGTTATCTGTATTATTTTAAGATAGCTAAAGATGCTGCTTTGTCTTGCATAGGCTACTGGCAAACAGCACTTTTCTTTTTCAGTGACCATAAAAAATTGAGCATCAAGTGAAACTGATCTTCTTAAGCTTCCACTTGTACACTAAATTAGAGATTGCTACCGTGAAACATTCTTGTTGGTTTCTGCTTTAGCGTTTCTTAGAATGGTAAGGTTGAAAGCACTTACTAGACTCTTGTAAATCTTGCTGTGGCTTTCACGGAAAACTGTGAGGACAGGAGTGGACTTTCTGCCTTGGCCATCTCCCCATCCCAGAATAAGCTCTTCTGGAAAACATCACACAGGCCATTTGGTACCTAAACTGATCACGCAGTGTGTGTAAACAGACACCTAAAAATAGAGTTGAACTATACAGTGCCTGCGCTTTGGCAAAGTGATCAAAAACAAGTCAAGTACAAAATAGGGGGGAAAGGAAAACAAATAAATAAATAAAGGTTATGCGCAATGGGCTAAGTCCACCGTTGATAAGCGAATGACCGTGTGCACACTGAATGATCCAATGGGAGTTGGAGAAGCTAAACCAACTAATAGCTAACTATCACACTAGTCTGTCTGATTACCCATATGAAGAGGGTGTAAAATCCTAGAGGAGCCACACTTCTCATCTGTCATACTTTCATGAGAAAAACGTAGGAAAATGGCCCATATCCTGTATCTTCCATAAATGTTCAACTTTTTGAACATGCCAAGGTCATAATATATAAACAGATTTACATGGAACCCAAGGATATACAGTATATACCATAAATAATGAGCATACATGACATTAACAGACTTTTTCCCACAAGGCTAATGTCACTGATACAACAGAGCAGATCAGCAATATGCTTGC
>PYXC01001715.1:1575000-1582500 GCA_015244755.2 Tenualosa ilisha | reverse complement strand
GGATTATTTTCTTGTGCTTTAGAAAAAGGATTTCCCACAAGGCTATTTAATATTACATGACATGATGTGAAATACAACCCCATGTTTTTGGCTGGTTGCAGTCACACACATGCTACATGTTGTACCTGGGATCTGACTCTGTCTTTTGCACGTTACTCAATATAGAGCTCATTGAGTGCTAGTATGCATCAGAAACACATGTAATGCAACGCAGGACTCGCTTGGGAAAACTATCATTGGATCTGAGGCACACACACAAATACACACACGCCAATACACACACACTAGCTATTCTCACACACCCCTGATATCTGAGATGAGACTGGCAATCAATTCCTATATTTTTATTGATCGATACCAAACAACAAAAGTACAATCAAACTGCTCTCCAGTGAAAACAACGTTTACAATGTACGAAAAATCAACAATTACAATGACAACGTAAAAACATCACAAGCATAGAGCAAAAGAACAACCAAAATGAGAACAAATCTTAACCGGATATGTTGCCAATTCTGTGCCAAACTTTTGATGTGATGCTTGTAAATGAGGTCAGACGTGCGCTCATTCTGAGACATTTGCAGACTAATTCACATTTGTGTGAAAATAAATCCTCGGCACAGTTTTCAGTGTAATCCACAGACAGTGAAGGGCCACGTGTTTGGTTGCTGGCCACTGTTTGCTGCTCCGCCATTTGGTAATGAAGGCATTAGAGGAAAGAGAGTGTGTAAGTCTGTGTGTGTGTGTGTGTGTGTTTGTGTGTGTCCATGTGTGTGCACCCCATTGTGTGTGAGAGTATGCGTTTGCGTGTGTGTGTGTGTGTGGTGTGTGTGTGTGAGTGTGAGAGAGAGAGAGAATGAGAGAGTCCCAGAGAATATGACTATATGACAATATGAGTGACTTTTTTGAGATCAATTGTGTATGTGTCTATATTGTCATTTGTATGTTCCCATGAATGCATGCCTTTGTGTGTGTGTGTGTGTGTGTGTGTTTTCCTTACATTGCGGAAGTTGCACGAGTTACCCTTTGTGGGAACAGGCTACATTTCTCCCTTTCTGGCACAAATCCATGTGGCATAGCTGTGCCCATGGCAGCAGAAATCCATTCACCAGGTCGTGGCCTGTCTGTGAGAAAATGCAGCCTGGCAGAACTATGTGTCCTTGTGTGGTTCTGTGTGTGTGTGTGTGTGTGTGTGTGTGTGTGTGTGAGTGTGTGTGTGTGTGTGTGTGCGTGTGTGTGTGTGTATGCCCACATGTGTTTTGGTGTCATTTCTAGTTTTGTGTGTGTGTGCTTGTAATTTGTATTTGTTTGTGCATCCGTTTATGTAATGTGTGTTTGGTTTGTGTGTGTGTGTGTGTGTGTGTGTGTGAGAGAGAGAGAGAGAGAGAGAGCAAGCAGCTCTGAATGTGGGTATGAGTGTGTGAATTCATGCGTGTTTGTTTGTATGCCTAAGACTAAGTGTTCTTGTTCTCATCATAGCTCACTATGAACCAAGCAGGTAATTTACGCTGAAACCTAAACCGGCACATGCTCACAATCACACTCACACTCACACTGCCACTGTGTGTTTGTACACAATCTCGGTGGAGGAAGCACACTGATGCCATTTAAACTGGGCACACTGGCGGTTGTGGGTAATGCCTCATTGCTCTTTTCCCGGCATTGGCGTCAGTGCCATCTCTAATGGAGCGCATGGGCATCCCAGTAGCCCCTCACCACAGCCCCACAGCTTCTGATGTGAGCAGGCAGCCCCTGCCGTCCCATCCAATGCAGCATATGGCATGGGCTGGACAACAGCAGCTCACCACAACAATGTGTTTGACTTTGGCTTAGATTTGGCAGAGAAGTTCTCTCTCTCCCTCTCTGCCTCTCTCTCTCTGTCTTTCTCTCTCTCTCTCTTCTCTTCTTTCTCTCTCCTCTCTCTCTCCTCTCTCTCTCTGTGTCTCTCTCTCTCTGTCACTCTTAAATTCAAATACCCTTCATTGGCATGACCATTCATATGTACCATTGTCAAAACATTCACAGGATTAATAGGCAAATACAGCATAAACAACCTCTCTTCTCTTCCTGTCTTCTCCTTTTGGGAAATGGAAAGAGAAAGGAGACGACAGGAGATGGAAAGACGGTGCAAAGGAGATCAATAATAGGACATTAGGAAAAGAAAAGGATGTAATCACACACACTCACACACACACACACACACACACACACACACACACACACACACACACACACGAATGAGCGCCCGCACACTGCGTCTTGGAAAACTGATGCCGTTTGTTTGTAGCAGTGTGTTTCTTATGGCAGCAGTTGCTATAGCAGTGCAGGCCCACTGGCACTGACGCAGGCCATACCGTCAGGCTCATGGTGTTTATAAACCCATCCCTATCTCCAGGGTAGACCCCCGAACCACACCTAGCTCTGCCCTGGGCATTTACGGTCAGGTTGTGCAAACACCAAACCAGTTCCATAGAGGCATGCCAATGATGGTTGTGTGTATACATGTGTATGTATGGATGGATGTGTGTGCAGTGCATTCATGCGTGTGTGTGTGTGTGTGTTTGTATATATACATACAAATTATTTGCAACTTCAAAAGGTGGTGTGTAACAAGCATGGAGTGTGTGTGTGTATGTGTGTGTGTGTGTGTGTGTACCTTTTACCACTCTCACCCTCTCCTATGTTTTCCACCCTTCTCTTTTTCTCCACCCTCCTTCCTTCTGCTTTCTCTCTCTGTTTCTCTCTCTCTGTCCCCCTGGCTTATTCCAAAAAGAACAGCTTGTGCACATGATTACAGTAAACCATGGTGCCAGTGCAGTACTATTTCAGTCTTTTCCCCCTGGCAGCTAATAAGTAAACAGCTTTAAATGGCCATAGAGCTGAAACCTGGCCATGTCCTGGTCTCTGGACAATGTGTCATGTCCATGCAAGTTACATACAGTATTACCCATAATCCACTGTGCTGTTTAGCGCTTGGGCTTCCGCTAGCAAGTAGCCTCAACTTTAAGCCTTATTAACCACAAATGCAATAGAACCCGGAGAAGAATCATATTACTTTGACATTTGTGGCCGATGATGATGATGATGATGATGATGATGATTGCTAGTTGAAAAACAATCAAAAGCAAAACATTTGTAACAAAAGGTATTAACTGCTTAAGTTTGGTGAGATATTTTAATTAGAATTTTTAATTTACATTTGTCTGATTTTATCGTCTAGAAACTGATGACAAGATTTTCTAAGAGCCTTTCCCCCTCAAGCTATGTTTCATTCCTGCAAAACTAGTGACAGATATTTTGAGAGGCAGTAGGCCTATACAAAATGTTTCCAAATTGCTAAAAACTGGTTGCTAAAAGAGAGATGTGCTCTCGGCTAAGTGACGTGACGTACATCATCGATGTCCAAGAATGTGTATGTGACATGTCTCAAAGTTCCTTTTTATGTTAATTCTGGGAAACCTTTAAGAGTGAAAAAAGAGATAGTCTGCTGATGCAATGTTGCAGAAGAACCCTGGGCTATCGCAGAGATCATTTACTGATGAGGGGCATGTGCTATTGATTCCATTCAAATCGGTTAGCAAAGCTCATGCAGACCTGACACAGTTAGCCACTGATTTCATTTTTTCAAATCCAATTTCATTAGCACCGAATGCTAAGTATAGACCTCAGGCTCACGAGGACTTCACATCGAGGTCAGATGTGACCTGTGGCAGATTAGACAGATTGTTAGTGTTTATGTTAAAGAAGTGTCCATATCTGACACACGTGCACTAGTGTTAACAAGTTCAGCGCATTCTTATATTCTAAAATTTAAAATAATTGAGACCAATGCCCTAGTTTGCAGTAAATAGACAGCTACTTGGTCAAACAACAAATGGACAACAATCACCATGCTAAGAGGAATTACCATTTGCTAATAGTCAAAGCCGAGGCTCAAAACACTATGCTTTAGTGCTCTACTGGCGAGAAGTAGCCTGAGAACAAACACTAAGCGATTTGAAGGGCTGCAGTTGATGTGTATCCACATAACCACTGACCTCTGTCATGAGATCAGCATCACTGTGTCATGCTCCTGTATCTACCATGCTGTCTAGACAGTTATGGTAAACCATTGCATGAAAGGAACAACCTACTCCATTACCACAAAAGTTGCCAAATGTATGGCATCTTGCTGCGCCAGTCCCATTACAGTGGGATAGTAGTTTATCTTACTTAATGAATCTTGAATATAAATCTTCACCAATTGTTAATTTCTTTGGTTTTCATAGATAGATGGCTATATATAGATAGATAGATAGATAGATAGATAGACAGATAGATACTTTAGAAGGCAATGGTAAATTTAGGATTTGTGAACTGACTTTTGTGATGCTGTGTGACCTTCTGACCCTTCCGAGTCTTACACTCTCTCAGACTGCCTAGCAATTTCTCACTTTACTTACCATTCTGTTGTAAGGAATTTTGTTTACTGTGTGACCGCCCTTGAGGCCTTTTTCTGGTAAAACATGACCCCCTGCCACACACACATACACACACACACACACACACAGACACACACGCTCCTGTTCTCTCTTGCTCTTATCAGTAAAACTTTAAAGGACCTGAAAGAGGCCCCCATAAAACTCGCTTCCTCTACGACCTGTGTTACTGTAACGGCTGACGATACATCCGTCCTCTCTGTGACTGAGTTTTTTACCGAATGCCGACAGAACACAACTAAGAATATGCAGACGGAAGGATCTTATGTCAGAAACACCTCTCCATGCTCCCGCAGGAATGCACCCCATTTCCCTTCCCACCCTGTCTGAGAGTTACAAGCTCCCACACTTTAGGGCTGATGATTCAACTAGAAGAAATATATTTCTTGGAGGAAGAATTATTATTTATGAAGAAATCAATATACACTATTTCTTATCACTGGGTCTAGGTGTATTAATTCTTCTAGAAAAGCAACTAGTCCCTCAAGGCCTGTTCTGTTGTTGTTGTGGTTATAGAAATATTAAATAGCAGCATAGTTGACCTTATTAGCCATCACATCTATGGCTTTTCTATTGCACTATAGGTACTGAACCATGAGGAAGGTGTGTGTGTGTGGTGTGTGTGTGTGGTGTGTGTGGGTGTGTGTGTGTGTTCTGGGCGGTTCTAGACCCCCCTTTCATCTGCGTGTTGATGGTGCAGTATGTTTTTCAGTGAGGAAGTGGGGGATCTGGGCTTTGTTCAGGAACTTCCTGAGACAGTAGGAAGTGTTGACACACACAGGAGGTCTCCACGTCCCGACAGGCCCAATAATAGGCGGAAAATGTCTGTCAGGAGGCGAGATTATAATGACTTGAACACACACACACACACACACACACACACACACACACACACACACACACAAGCTCACCCATTCACCATTAAAAAACAGAATATTGACTGACTATTTTCATCCCTTGGTATTTAACACATGGTGAGTCATTTTTCTTTCCCGGGGGTATATGTCAGCATAGGGGCTTTGACGCTGTGTGTGCCGTGTGTGTGTGTGTGTGTCTGTGTCTGTGTTTGTGTCTATGTCTGTCTCTCTCTCTCTCTCTCTCTCTCTCTCTCTCTCTCTGTCTGTCTGCAGCTGAAACACACTGATATGTGAATGGCAACAATCAACAATGACCCCTCTGTAAGAAACAGAAAGACTGTGTGTGTGAATGCATGCACTTGAGTCTGTGTGTGTATGCGTGTGTGTGTGTGTGTGTGTGTGTGTGTTTCCTGAGAAGTGTATGCTTCATAATGCCTTTGTTAGGAGTGGAAAGTTGTTTTAGAAAAACAAAATGAAATTAAACAAACACGTTTTAGACAACTGTGCTGAATCACATCTAATCAGGTTTTATTATCTGACATTTCATGTTAATTTAAAAGGGGTTGTTTGTGCCTGTTTGTAGTGGATAGATAAAAGATCTATTTTTTAAATTTAATAAACAAATCAAGCTTAATATGTCAGACCTGAATTTAGACCATCATACTGAATGGTAATCTGAAACTTTATCAAATTGACATTTTTATTAAATTGCTTATCTTTTTAGTCCAAAGCAGCTTGGTACAGTCACATTAACCTATGGGTATTTTAGTCTGCTTGGACACAGAAATATTTAAACATCGCATAAGACATATTTAGGGTCAATTCAGAATTTATGTAAATTAGGGAACAGAGAGATGAAAAGCTTTTAAAGTGTTTTGATCTTTATTTTTTTTAATTGATTAGTATTCAGGCATTACACCTTAATAAGTAAACACAAAGCAGCCAAAATGTTATATTCTTACCATAGCACTTTGTTTCACCTCACAATGCAGCTCGATTTTCTAATTGTCCCTCACTAACATATGCAGGCTATAATTCATTATGTCGCTTATCTGACAGATCTGGTCGCTGTTCATTGTGTGGTGTCAGACAATGGTCGCTTATTGCTTTTGGATGGTGTGCTTTGTGTTCATATTCCATGTTTATTTTGGTTGAGGGGTTACCTGGAAGGCTACGCTCAGCCCCACCACCTCACAAGACGGATTTGAAAAGTCCGATAACAATCTTTGAGGGCCTGCTGCCAACTGCGCAGAGCGCTGATTAAAAGAAAACAAATTTCTTTGGGTCGAGTCTCACGTGAAAGGAATTGTTTTTTTTCCTACACTGCCAAGCATTTCTACATGTAGCCTATGCATATACTTACAAGTATACATCAATAAACACATACACTCTCTTTTTGTCATACACACATTTATGAACACACATATATAGTATATACTGTGTGCATGTACACACAGACACACACACACACACACAGGAAAAATTAGCTTAACCTAGATTTTGAAGGTGCCCCAACACCCTTCCTATCACTATTAGGAACCACCACCCATGTTGACCTCCTTGGTCTTCCAAAATCGCCATTGTTGTGAGTGTGAGTGGGTGGCTGACCACTCCTCCTCTCCCAGGAGAGCTGCTTTGTCCTCGGGCTCAGAGGAGCCACGGCCTCCGGTAAACCAGCCTCTGGAGCCTAATGTCAGGGAAACTGCGCAAGGAGGTTGCTTGTTCGCATCGGTGAGCAAGCCACTCAGGTGGACAATGAGAGCGGAGCGACTGAGAAAAGAAGGACACTGCGGCAGCCGTCTTTAGCTTTCCATAGGACCTGCCGCGGCTGTCAGAAAAAAGAGAGAGAGAGAAAGAGTGTGTGTGTGGTGTGTGTGTGTGTCACACAATGAGAAAGGAGTTCTGCTTGAGGGCACAGCCCGGGGCTGGCTCTCATACGGCCACAGTTGAAAGGGCTGGGACGATGTGACTCACAGAGAAACAAGGAGGCCTGGGGATGGCTTTTCTCTGCTCTGAGTGCCCTGTGTGCTGACATTGTGGACGGACTTAGAGGTTGGTATTAGTCAGAGATAATTGACAACCAGTGTAGGAGGAGAGAGTGGACACTCAGTGGTAGCGATATGGAAGAACTCAGAGGGGCATCATTTTATTTATTTATTTATTTA